>JALQSN010000152.1:0-104580 GCA_023690525.1 Holotrichia oblita | reverse complement strand
CATAACAGAATTATAAATTTTCTATCTACAATTTAATAATTGACGGTTAAAACCTGCCGATAATATTTTTATCCGTACTCATTAACCTATCTTAATTCGTTGGTAGTTGCGCCAAGAGAGCGCACGAAGCCTTGATTAAGAATGACTAAACCATTTTGGGAACAGTCTTTCTTTTTCAAGGCTTTTTTTATCCCCCTACTGGTTTCAGTCGGGGGATTTTTTTACTTGCAGATTTCCCCCGAAGAAATAAAAAAATTAAAAAAATTCGGAGGAAATCAAAATGAAAACAATCAAAATCAGATTAGCAAACGGGCAGTTAGCCCAATGGCAGGTAAGCGACGAGCAGTACGAATCGTTCAAAGAAATACAAAGACCGTATTGGCGGGAGGAAAAACAGAAACAACGGTATGGATTGTCTCTTGAACAATTTATGGAGGAAAATGATTTTGAGATCGCTGACGATTCACAAAATCCCGAAACGCTCCTATTTAATGATTATCAAGCCGCCGAAAGGCTAAAAGAATTGCAACTTAAAAAATTGCGGCAAGGCATGATAAAGCTTTCGGACAAGCAATCAAGCGCAATACATAAATACTTCTTTTTAGGAATGGGGATTACCGAAATTGCAGAGGAAGAAAAGGTTTCAAAACAAACTATTGATGAACGAATTCAGAGCGCACTAAAAAATTTAAAAAAACTTTTGTAAAAACACCCTGACAAAACCTCATTTTTGTCCAGACGTATGAGAGGGCTTTTTCTCAAATAAATCGGAGGTAATGAAAATGGGATTTTTGAAAAAAACAGTCAAGGTCAAAAAGGGCGCAATCAAAGAGTTTTTAAGCACAAACAAAATAAGTGAAAGCTGTCTTTCAGGCGGGCTGTATTTAGACGAAAACAGGCTTCAGTACATTTTAACCACTAAGAGCTTGGACTTAATTGACGCAAAAATGCTCACACGCTTCTGCGGTGAAAAAAACATTGACAGCATATTAGAATTTGCAAGCCCTTTGCAAAGAAGATTTGTAATTCAGGAAGCAAGAGCATGGTGAAAAATGAAAAGAAAAATACAAACAAAAAGGAGCAGACAATGAAAGTAAAAGTGGCACAGCTTTTGGAGTACCTAAAGCAAAAGAAAATGACCGTTGAGGACTTTGCAAAAAAGCTTCACCTTTCTACAGATGAGGTTGAAAAGCTGTTAGCGGGCAAAGCCGTAGGAATAAATACGGCTCGAAAATTTATCAGCGGATTAAGCGCGGAATTAGCGCAAGACTTGATAGATTGGGACGCAATCGGCATAAAGAACCCTCTTGCCAACGATAAAAAGGAAGGTTCGGAAGAAGACCTGTTTGACGGCGACGAAGACTACAATGACGATTACGGCGACGACGAGGACTACGGCGGCGACGAAGACTACAATGACGATTACGGCGACGACGAGGACTACGAAGATGACGAGGACTACGGCGACGACGAGGACTACGAAGATGAGGATTACGAAGATGAAACCGACGATTGATTATAACGGACAAGAATATGCCCTAACTCCCGAAGGAGAAGACATACAGGGCGCGGGTTCCATTAAGGACTTAGCGGACGACTTTGCGTTTGAGGTCGCTACGGATTTGAAATTGCGTTACGGTTCCGATGAATTCAATACAACGGTTTGGGTAATTCGCAGAGCCATATATGGACTTATCAAGAACGGCATTATAAATACTCTTATACTGCCGCCGAAAACAAATTTACCGCTTTACCTTCCTCCGCAAAACAAAGAGGTCGCAGTATGGGTAAGTTAGATTTCTCTAAACACTCTATTGAATACGACGGCAAGGATTACAAAATTCAGCCCGAAGGCGAAGACGAAAAAGGCGCGGGCGGCTTATGGGATATGTCGGGAGCCTTTGCTGTCGGCGTATGCAACGACATTGAAAGAGAACTCGGCGGCTTTAGTTTGGCTCTACCTCATGCTTCTGAACTTATTCAGGAGCATACATACAATTTTGTTAAATATATCGTCTTGGAAAAATTAGAAAACCAACTCAACAAAATAGACTTGGAAAAATTCAAAGTCTTTTATGACGACAAACAATATTGCTTAAAGACAGGTAACGACGGAACCTACGACGGCGATTTAGACGATTTTGCAGGAGCCTTCGCTGACGACGTTTGCAATCAGGTTTACGGTGAACCTTCGGACGACTCCGCTATCGGTTATGACATTATTAAGGCAGACACTTGTAATCTTCTGAAATATGTTGTTTTACCACAATTAACGGAACAGCTTAATAACAAAATAAGCTTGGAAAAATGCAAGGTCGTTTATGACAGTAAAGAGTATGGCTTGATAGTAAGCAATAGCAAGACCGCTGACGGCGACTTAAACGATTTTGCGGGAGTCTTCGCTAACAATATTTGCGATCAGATTTACGGAAACGGCACTATTACCGAAGAATGTCGCAATGGTTACGCAATCATTCATGGCGAAACGCAATACTTACTGGAGTCTGTCGTTTTGAGACAGTTACAAAAACAGCTTAATAATCAGGCTGAAATGTAAGGAAGATTGCGTTATGTCAAATAAGAAAAAACTTGAAAAACACAAAATCGAATACGGCGGGAAGAAATTCAATATCGACCTTTACGGCGCGGAAGATTACGAGACTCAAGGCGGGCTTTGGGATTTAGCCAAAGCTTGCGCGGATAATGTAATCGGTACTTTGGACGGCTGTATGTTCTTTGATACAGACGAACAAAGCGATTTAGTACATCAGACGGTACGCGACGCTGTTTACAGTCTTATTAAATTCCGTATGCTGCGCCCGCTCGACCAACAGCTTAGACATCAAAAAGAAATGTAAATTAAAGGAGTGAAATCACATGAATACAAATCAAAATTTTGAGGTTAAATATACCCTGCGGCTTTATGAACCTGCGCTTATATCCGAACTTGCAAACCAGTATGAAAAATCGCTGAACAACTTCAAAAACAAGAACGAATTTTTTACGCATATTATCGAACTCGGCTTACAGGCTAACAGGAAGAACCTGAAAGCGGACACCAAAAAGAAGCCCGCCGCCGAACCCGAAGACGACGATATGTATATGCTTCTTATGGAAATTTATAAGTATACATCGAAACAGTTCCGCAAAATGTATATCGACCACAACGTACTGCAAGGGCTTCTTTGTTCTATGTATCACTTGCTTCTTGCGCTTAACAACGACGAGCGGCTTTTTGAAGAAAAAATCGAAGACGGTTTTTATGACGACCTGCCGCCGCGCTTTGTGGAAATGATTGAAGACCTTGCCCGCGCTTACGGTTTAGATTAACCATGTCTAATACGGCTAATGTTGTCTTTGTGCTTGGCTATGTGCAGAACGAATACGCTTTGGCTAAAAACAAGGTTTTGAAAAACAAATATGGCGAAAAGCGGGCTTTTTACTCCTGCAATAAATCAGATATTGATTATTTGAAATACGTTGAAAAAGGCTCGAAAGAAGCTTCTGCGTTTGTTAAGGATTACGTCGGCTATTCTGATGACGACGATAAAAGTCAAGGCATTTTTAATAAGAACGGTTTAATGAGCCGCAAGGATAAAGCGGAACTGCGGAAGCAACTGCGCGGAACGCAAAGCACTATATGGCATGGGATTATAAGTTTTGAAGAAGCCTTTGGCAATCGGCACATGGCAAGCTTTGAGGAAGCTTATCGGCTTTTGAAGATTGAATTCCCTCGCTTTCTAAAAAGCGCGGGCTTTGATCCCGACAAGATTGAATGGTTCGCGGGTTTGCATGAGAACACACAGTATCGCCATATCCATTATTCTTTTTTTGAAAAAGAGCCGTCCCGCTATTCGGAGCGTAGCAATAAGCCTGTTTTTTCGCAAGGAACTATAAGCCAACGCCTGATTGAGCAGTTTAAGGTTCGCGTCGAACAAAGATTGACCGACATATCTTCGGAAATCAAAATTGCCCGAAAGGAATTACTTGATATTACTAAAACCCTGCTATTTTCGCCGCAAAGCAAAATACGGTATCAGACAGATATTCAGAATCGGCTTGATAAGCTTTTGACCGCCCTGCCTATGGACGGCAAGCTTGGTTACGACAGCGAAAATATGAAGCACTTAAAACCGCAGGTCAATAAAATTATCGACGCGCTGTTTAAGACAAATAAGCCCCTTTATAAAGGCTTTCTTGATTATTGCCGACAGGTTAAGCGAAAAGACGCAGATACCCTGACTATGCTCAAAGCAAGCAAAATCAAAGAAAGCGAATGGGGTAAATATTTGATTGCAGATAAGTATTTAGAAGACCTTTACCGTCGTTTGGGAAATCAAATTATTAACAAGGTTCGCAATATCAAAGGAAAGGAAAAGCTTACAAAAAACCGCCTTGCGAATAAGCGCATACGTCGAAGGACGCTTGCAAACCTTGTTGCTTATAACATGGAATTAAATGCAGATTTTCAGCGCGACGCTACGGAAGCCTTTGAAGAATTTTTACGCAAGCTTGATGAAGAAAAAGAAAAAACTCAAGGGGAAATCCAATATGAAATGGAATAAAGCTACTAAGCTTCTAACTGTAATCGGCGTTATATCCCTTACCTGCTTAATACTCGGCTTCTTGATGAACTGCGTAATAGCAAACGGATATAAATTCCGATTCGACATAACCCTATTTGCAGACAAAATGACCTATGTTTATTTTGTTTTGTTTGTAGGCACTACTTTACTTCTTTATCTCATGTATTACCATAAACATTACTGGCTGAAAAATACCAACAAAATTATTAAAGGCAATAAACGCGACAACGGCATTACGGCAAATTTGGAACAGGCTCGGTTTCAGTCGGATAAAGAGGAACACAAGAACTTTGACGTATCTGAATACGGCGGGCTTGCTTCGCGGCCCGCCGGTATTCCGATACGCGCCGAGCAGATTGGCAAGAACTACAATATTACCTTTGCTAAGAACACGCACACCCTTATTATTGGTACGACTGGTTCAGGTAAAACGACCACCTTTATAAGTCCTTCGATACAGATTTTGTCCGAGACTAAGAATAAGCCGTCTATGATGATAAGCGATCCGAAGGGCGAACTGTATATGCTTCACGCCGCGTCGCTCGAAAAGAAAGGTTATAAGGTCAAGGTTATAGACCTTAGAAATCCGTTCCAGTCTATCAAATGGAATCCTCTTGAAAAATCATATCTGACTTATCAAAGAATGTTGCACCTTGAAGACGAGATAACGACGGACGACGAAACTGGAACTTATCTTTTTGAGGGCAATTCGTATTATCAGGAAGACGAAGTTAAGGCGGTAATTCAAGTAAGAAAGCAACAGCTTTTTGACGAGATTTACGAAGACCTGAACGACATTTGTACCGTCCTTTGTCCTATCACAAATAAGAACGAGCCTATATGGGAAAGCGGAGCCAAAAATATGGTACTGGCGATTGCGCTTGCCATGCTCGAAGACTCTGCAAACCCCGAACTTGGGCTGACAGTAGATAAATACAATTTCTATAATCTCTCGAAGGTCGCAACGAATACGGATAATGACTGCGAAGAACTGCTGAATTATTTTAAGAACCGCAGTCCTATTTCCCGCTCGTTAAGCCTTAGTAAACAAGTTTTGGAAAGCGCGGAAAAGACACGCGGCAGTTACCTCTCGACCATGTTCGACAAGCTGAATATGTTCGCCGACTTGTCGCTTTGTTCGCTTACGAGCGAAAATGAAATAACCTTCAACGACTTTGCAGAACAGCCGACTGCCCTGTTTTTGCAGATACCCGACGAGCGCGAAACACGCCATTCCCTTGCAAGCATGGTAATCCTGCAAGCGTATAAAGATTTGGTAAAGAAGGCCAATTCATACGCCGACCTTACCTTGCCGCGCCCTGTATATTTCTTGCTTGACGAGTTCGGAAACCTGCCCGCCGTCCATAAGCTTGAAACTATGATTACGGTTGGCCGGAGCCGTAATATTTGGCTGAACCTTGTCGTACAGTCCTACGCGCAGTTGGCGAAAGTCTACGATGATAAGGTTGCCGAGATTATCAAGTCAAATTGCAACATACAAGTTTTCATAGGAACCGCCGACCAAAAAACAATCGAAGACTTTTCTAAACGGTGCGGCAATTATTCGGTCATAACCCGCAACGTCGGCTACAACACAGTCAAAGCCGACGACATTAACAGTAACGCTTCCATTAAGGAACGCCCGCTGATATATCCTTCAGAACTCCAACAGTTAAACAGTCCGAGCAATATGGGCAATGCCATTGTAACGGTTTTTGGTTTTCAGCCTTTGAAATCCAAATTTACGCCGAGTTTCAAGGTAACAAAATACAAACTTGAAAAAGTTCGGAAGAACGCCGTCGTATCGGCAAGTTCTTTGATGAAGAAAAAGTTTTTTACGATATGAAAAAACGTAACAGATTGATGAATCCACCAAAGGCTCTCCTGCTCGGCGCGGCGCACCAGTAGCCGACAAAGAATTTGAAATCAATAACGAGCAGATTATGACGCTTACGGAACGGTGTATGAAAGAGGTTTTAGACGACGGAGAATTAAAAAATTTACTTAATCTTTTAGAAAAGAAAATGTATTTACAGGCTTTGAAAATTATCGAAACGGCTATGAGACGCGCTAACGAATTGAACCTTGATCACCTGATAGATTCAATCGACAACGTAAGGAAGAAGGTCGCGGGAGCGGCTCGAAACCTTAAAGAAAGAATCAATCAAATCGGAGGTAATTATTAGTGAAATTCAAAAGGACAGTAATTGTCTTTGTTGTCTTTATCCTTTTATTCGGAATATTTTTGGCTGTCGCTTTGCCCTCTATTACAAAGCGCGGCGAGGATAACGAAGAAACAAGGATAGAACAACCACCCCTTTACGCGCAGCCGCTTAACGGTGCGCTTGAAGGGGCAAGCATAGGTATTCAGCCTATGTCTTGGTGGGACGGTATAATCGGTGGTGTTATTGGCGGTGGTGTTGCAGGTGCTATAGAAGCATTGATACAAGAAGCACTTTCAAAAACAGGTACGCTTCATGCGGGCGATTATAATGTCGGCGTTCCAGACGGAAGCTACACAAATCAGCCTATAGGCTATACGGCGAATTCATACTTTCCTCAACATCAAATGTGGTCGCCCAACAATAGCGGATTTTCCACAACTATTTTAGGAGTCCGCTCCATGTGGTCTAACTCAAATACAAACGGTTGGTATCGCTTTCGCGGCTACGATCCGAGTTCGGGTTTAGTTTCAAATGAAAGCAAAATTTATCTTGATACGGTCAAGCCGCAAATACAGGTTCGCTATAATTTAAGTAACGTACCAAACGGATATATTACAACGGGTTCCTATTCATTTTCATTGTTAGGTTCTGACGACGCTTCGGGCGTAGATACTTACTGGTACAAAATCGGAAACGGTTCGTATACTCAATGTTATTCCAGTTCAAGCTTTTCAAGTAACGGCGTGTATACGTTCTACGTTAAGGATCGTGCGGGAAATATTTCAGATACGGTTACTGTTACAAAAGACACCGTTGCACCTACTTTGGCTATGTATAACGGTTCTACCTCACTTTCAAACGGAGCATATACAAACGCAAGCACAATCAGGTTTGAAGCTTCGGACGCGACAAGCGGCGTAAACGCTATCTATATCAAACAGCCAAACGCAAGCAATTTTACAAAATTCAGTTCAAGTTCCGTAAGCCTTACGGCAGAGGGTTATTATGAATTTTATGCTATAGACAACGCGGGATTATCTTCTTCAACCTATTCCGTTACGGTTGACCGAACCGCACCCACTATGACCGTAAAATCAGGCTCGACTACTTTAAACAACAATGCTTTTATCAACACGAGCAGTATTACGGCGACGAGTAACGAGAGCGGAACTTGTTATGTTTACAAGGCTTCAACTGATACGACTTCGACGTTTACAAGCGGAAGTAGCTTTACAGCCGAAGACACATACAAGTTCTATTCTTATGATTTGGCAAACAATAAATCTTCGGAAATTACGGTAACGATTGACCGAACCGCGCCGACTTATAATCTTTATGCGGGCGGCACTTTGACGACGGCGGCGTACACAAACGCGGCAAGCATTTATTATACGGCAAGCGATAAAAACAGCTTTACAGTTTACGTTAAGGAGCCGAGTAGTTCAAGCTATGTCGCAACAACGAATTCCAAGACGTTTACAGCGGAAGGCGTTTACAACTTCTACGCTATCGACGCGGCGGGAAACCAGTCGGCTACAAAAACGATTACGGTTGACCGAACCAAGCCGAGCATGAGCCTGTACGCGGGAACAACAGCCGTAAACAGCGGAGCCTACGTCAATTCAGAAAATATTTACGCGACGGCAAGCGACGGACTAAGCGGCGTGAAAACAATCTATGTAAAGCTTCCGAGCGGTAGTTCCTATACGGCTTATACGTCGGGAACGAAACTGTCCGAGCAAGGAACCTATTCCTTTTACTGCGAGGACAATTCGGGAAATATATCCTCAACTTTGACCTTATACCTTGACAAGACCGCGCCTGTCGGAACGCTGAATACAAACGGTTCGGCAGTAACAAACGACAGCTTTACCAATAAGGCGTTCAGCTATACGGCGACGGATAATCTTAGCGGAATATCCAAGCTTGAAATCAAAAAGCCGAATGGAAACTGGGAAAGCTATACGAGCGCAACAAGCGTTACTGGCGTTGACGG
This sequence comes from Holotrichia oblita, assembly GCA_023690525.1. Taxonomy (NCBI): domain Eukaryota; kingdom Metazoa; phylum Arthropoda; class Insecta; order Coleoptera; family Scarabaeidae; genus Holotrichia; species Holotrichia oblita. The sequence goes on along the minus strand of JALQSN010000152.1, from coordinate 95,833 downwards.
AGTGTACTATTTTCGCGCTACCGACGTTGCGGGAAACATCTCTTTGGAAAGCAGAATCAATCTTGATACCGCCGCGCCTGTAGTTCAGGTTTTGGGCGACGGCATAGCGAAAGCGACCAATTCTTTTACCAATGCCGCCAGTCTCCAGTTCTATGCTTTTGACAGTAACCTAACTGATTGTTATATAAAGGTTCCCAATGATACCGCCTTCAAAACGGTTGCGTCGGGAATAAGCTATACCGCCGAAGGCAGGTACGAATTCTACGCTACCGACAAGGCGGGAAACAAATCAGCTACCTTTGTTATTACCGTAGATAAGGCAAAGCCTGTAGGCACAATGAGCCTGTCTGCGGACGGTAAAGCTATGGCAAACGGCGATTTTACAAATAAATCTTTTAAGTATACTGCAACTGACAGCCTAAGCGGTATCGCTCGGCTTGAAGTCAAGAAACCTAACGGAGCGTGGGAAGCTTATGCAAGCGGAACAGAAATCAAATCAGGGAGCGACGGCATTTACTACTTCCGCGCTTATGATAATGCAGGTAATGTATCTGATGAAAGCCACCTGATTTATGATACCGCCGCGCCCGCCGTAACGATTTTTGCGGATACAGCGGTTAAGCCCGATAAATCTTTTACCAATGCGGAGTTTATCAAGTTCGTATCAGACGACGCAAATCTGCAAAGCTGTTTTATAAAGCTTCCAAGTGAAAGCGCGTTCAAAGCTACAACTTCGGGAGTACAGTTCACAGCGGAAGGCAAGTATGAGTTTTACGCTATCGACAAGGCAGGAAACCAATCCGCAACCTATATTATTACCTTAGACAGAACCGCGTCCGTAGGTACACTTTATGTCGGCGGCTCGGTAGTTGCCAACAACTGCCACACCAATAAAGGTTTCAGTTACACAGCAACCGACAGCCTAAGCGGTATCGCTCGGCTCGAAGTCAAGAAGCCTAACGGAGCATGGGAAACTTACGCAAGCGGAACAGAAATCAAATCAGGGAGCGACGGCATTTACTACTTCCGCGCTTATGATAATGCGGGTAATGTATCTGATGAAAGCCACCTGATTTACGATACCGCCGCGCCCACAGTTACCGTTTTTGCGGGTACAGCGATAAAGCCTGATAAGTCAATTACCAATGCGGAGTTTATCAAGTTCGTATCAGACGACGCAAATCTGCAAAGCTGTTTTATAAAGCTTCCAAGTGAAAGCGCGTTCAAAGCTACAACTTCGGGAGTACAGTTCACAGCGGAAGGCAAGTATGAGTTTTACGCTATCGACAAGGCAGGAAACCAATCCGCAACCTATATTATTACCTTAGATAGAACCGCGTCCGTAGGTACGCTTTATGTCGGCGGCTCGGTAGTCGCTAACAACTGTCATACTAACAAAACATTCAGCTACACAGCAACCGACAGCCTAAGCGGTATCGCTCGGCTCGAAGTCAAGAAGCCTAACGGAGCATGGGAAACTTATGCAAGCGGAACAGAAATCAAATCAGGAAGCGACGGCGTTTATTACTTCCGCGCCATTGACAATGCGGGAAACGTGTCCGAAGAAAGCTATTTGATTTATGATACCACCCCGCCCACAGTAACCGTTTTTGCGGCTACAGAAAACAAGCCTGACAAGTCATTTACCAACGCGGCGTATATCAAGTTTATCGCGGAAGACGTTAATTCCTATACCTGCCATATCAAACTTCCGAATGAAAGCGTATTTCAAATTACGACTTCGGGAATTCAATTTACAGCCGAAGGCAAGTATGAATTCTATGTTGTAGACAAGGCAGGAAATCAGTCGCCGACCTATGCGATTACCTTAGACCGCACCGCGCCCACAGGCATGATTACAGCGGACGGAAACGCGAAAGCTAACGGCGATTTTACTAACAAGGCTTTCAAGTATTCGGCAACCGACAGCCTAAGCGGTATCGCTCGGCTCGAAGTCAAGAAACCTAACGGAGCATGGGAAACTTACGCAAGCGGAACGGAAATCAAATCAGGCGACGGCGTTTATGCCTTTCGCACTATTGACAATGCGGGAAATATTTCAGCCGAAAGCTTCATTTACTTTTCAATAACCGCCCCTTCCGTAACGGTTTTCGCAGGGGCAAATGTCGTTCCCAGTAACGCCTTCACTAATGCGGATTTTATTAAGTTTGAAGCAAGCCACCTTTACTTAGATAACTGCTATGTCAAGCTTCCCGATAGTTCAAGTTTTCAGCTTACAAGTTCGGGAATACAGTTTACTGTTTCGGGCAGATACGAGTTTTACGCCGTAGACAAATGCGGAAACAGTTCACAAATCCAAGTAATTACCTTAGACAAAATTAAGCCTGTAGGTACGTTGTACGTCGGCAGTACGGCTGTCGGAAACGACTCGTTTACTAATAAAGCCTTTAAGTATGAAGCGGACGGCGGCTTGTCGGGGCTTAATTATTGCGAGATAAAAAGACCTAACGGAGCATGGGAACCTTATACGGCGGGAACCGTAATCGTAGCGGACAACCCTAACGGAGCCTATTGCTTCCGCTCGGTAGATAATGTCGGAAACGTATCCTTTGAAAGTATTATCCACCTTGATACAAAAGCCCCTGTAGCTTCACTTTTTGCGGACGAAGCGGGCATACAAAGCGGTTCGTTTACAAATGCGCTTAGAATAAAATTCGTATGTAACGACACTACGTTGGCTTCCTGTTACGTTAGAATTCCCAACGCGCTCGGCTTCGAGCCTACCAGTTCGGGAGCATTGTATTCATCAGTCGGACGCTATGAGTTTTACGCTGTAGACCTTGCGGGTAACGTCTCGGAAACCTATATCGTTATTGTAGACAGAACCCCTAAGACTATTACTGTCGGCAACGTAACTAACGGCAAGACCACGAAGGACACACAGCTTAATTGGGCGAATACAACAGGTTCAGCACCTATTGTTTCGGTTACTGTCAATGGAACTCCTGTCGCCAATAATGCGGTTATTAAGACTATTGACAACGGCAGATATGAGGTTGTCTGCCTTGACAGCGCGGGCAATATTTGGACGTTTGTATTTACCGCCGAAAGGACGGACATTGAGACGACCACGACAAACAAATATTGGTGGGAAGCAAAAGGCGGCGACGGCAAAACCTATGCTTTCGAGACTTACGAAAAAGCTTTAGCTTTTGCGGAACAGCGCGAAAAGGCTTTGGTTAAGACTTTAACTTGGAACAATAATACTTGGGACACAGGCTACATCATGGACAGTATTGATTCCGTAAACGCAAAGCAAGGTACTTTTTATCTCTACAAAAAACATGACGATCCAAAGATAGAGGTTGCTTATTTTACGCTGAACAGGCTTAATGCTGTCATACGTTACTATGCTGAACAGGACATAAACCGCTACTACTACTGGGAAAGAAACCCTGCTGAAAGCTATGCGGGAAATGACCTGAACAAGCCCTTTACAAGCGGCACGATTACCGCAAAGAGCCTGTCTTTAAGGTCAGGCTTAACGTACAAAATCGACGGCGTTATTATGAGCGGGACAAGCTACAGCGTTACTGGAAAACACACTTTGACTATCCTTGACGAGTACGGAAACAGCTATGGCTACGACCTCATTATTGTATCTGCCGCGCCCGATTTGCAGTTCCGTTACGGTAACGGCGATTTCTATTCGGCGACCAATGAACAACCTTATTATTTGAAAAACCGTATCACTATTAAGCCGCTTGATTTCCTTGATGAATATGCCGTAGCTATCGTTAAAAACTCTAACGGCGAGATAATTCAAATAGTTAATTTGGGCGAAGAATTTATCATTTCCGAAGTCGGCAAGTATGTCATTCAAACCGTAAACCATAGCGGCTCGAAAGAATATGTATTCTTCATTTCTTACGACACCCCTGCGATTTACACGACAAAAAATCCCGATTCTAAGCGTCTTGAAGTGTCCGTTAAGCCGAGTATTGACAAGGACATTGTTCTTGTCAGTCTGAAAATTTACTGGTCAGCAAACGGCACAAACTGGGCTTTGCTCGACAGCGACGACTATGGTTCGGCTATTAAGATTGACCGCTTAAAATACAACTTTTATAAATCTGGCTATTACAAAATTGTTGTTGAGGACACCTGTCGAAGCGGTATTGATTCTATCATTTTGGAAACCTATTTTGAGAAGCCCGCGCCTGTCGGAACGCTTAACGGCGTAAATGAAAACGGTCATGCTAAAGGCGCGGTAAGCTTTGTTTGGAAAGACGAAGCCTATGTAATTTTGACTAAAGACGGTACGGAAGCCGAGTACATTTCAGGAGCGGAACTGACAGAGGAAGGCTCGTATAAACTAATCTTTTGCGACTATAACGGTTATGAAAAAGTGTATCTGTTTGTAATTGACAAGACCGCCGCCACGCCTGTTTTGAGCGAGGAAATTGTAGGCGGCTTTGCTAAGAAAGACACTTTCGTTACTTGGGAAAAGGACGGCGTTACCGCTATCCTTTACTTTAACGGAATCAATTCGGGAAGCTATGAAAAAGGCGCGAAGCTGTTTGCGGACGGTCAATATAAAATCGTCCTTACCGATAAAGCGGGCAACACAAGCACCGTAGAATTTGTAATTGACACTACCGCCCCGACTGCCAACCTAAGCGGCGTTGCTAACGGCGGGCAGACAAAATCAAGCGTACAGCTTTCGGGCGTTTCTGAAAATGTAGTTGTTAAGGCTTACCTTAACGGCGCGGAATTTGAATATAAACTCGGCTCGACTTTGGATAAAGTCGGAACTTATAAAATCGTTTTGACCGACGAAGCGGGCAACGAAACCGTTTATAACTTTGAAATTCTTTTCTCTTTGAACGCTTCCGCTACTATCTTTATCGCTATCGTAATAATCGCCCTTATCGGCGGGGTTGCCTTAGTCGTTATTATGCGGAAAAAGAGTAAATTCAAGACCAAAAATAAGCAAAAATAGGGTTCCAAAACTGTGTTAAAAACTGACGCAGTTTAGGGGTTTTTGCGCTGATTTAGGAATGGGCATAAGTTGAGACGCATTGAACCGGCGTTGCTGGTTCAATGCGCTCAATATTTGCGACAACTGGGATACCCAGTTTCGCTTTCAAAAATACAAAATTTCAATATTAAAGGAGTAATTAAATGTCTAAATCACTTATGGCGGCGGTGGATTTCGCCCCGATTATTCAACCTGTCTTAGAGGTGCTTAACGCAATTTTGTTTCCCGCGCTTGCAATCGTCGGAGCTGTCGGAACTATCTATTGTATTTTTCTCGGTATCAAAATGGCGAAGTCTGACGAGCAGAATTCCCGCGAAAAAGCCAAAAAAGATTTGATAGGCGCAATTATAGGATTCCTGATTATATTCGTTTTAATCGTTGCCTTGAAGATTGCTATGCCGATCCTCATTGACTGGGTTAAGTCGCAAATATAACGCAACACATAAAGGAGTTTTTGAAAATGAAAGTGAGAACAAAAAACAGATTATTCTTCTTTGGGATAACGGCAATCCTGCTGACAATGCTGTGCATTACGGCATTTGTCGGCAGGGCAAGCCTGCCCGCCTACGCCGCCGAAACCGAGAACACCGACCTGCCGATTCCGTATTTGGAAGGCTATACATTCAGCGGTTGGTATTACGACGCGGAATATTCTTTACCTTACGACGGCGAACCGATAACGGAAGACGTAACGCTTTATGCAAACTTTGTAATTAACAAATATACAGTAACTCTTATAGTTCGCGGCGAGGTTTATCAAACCTTTACGGTGGAGCATGGCGCGATGTTGGAAACGATTTTAAGCCTTGAAGAAATGAAAGAATTTTCGAGATTTTATAAAAACGCGGCTATGACCGAACTTGCGGACGAGACAATTATTAAGAGCAACCTTACGCTTTATGCGGCAACGGACGACGGCGATAACAAGCATGATTTAGCGGTGATTCAAATTATCGTAATAGTCTTTATAGTTTTGTATTCGGGTGGTGTAACGGCTTTCTTCCTAATTAGGCAACGCAGAAAAAAACGTAAACAAAGCAAGACAGAAATTTAATAAGGGGGTTCAGACATGGAGTGGCTAACCGATTGGCTATTTAATTGGTTCTACGAAATTCTCTATACCCTGCAAAAAAGTATCTGCGTAATCTTAGACTTTATCGTTGAGATATTCAGAAAACTTGCGGGCATAGAAACCGTTACAATCGACGGAAAACAAGAAGACCTTCTATCTCACTTCCTGCTATCAAACGGAATAAAAACGGCGTTCTTAGGAGTGCTGTTGGTAGGCGTTGTTCTGCTTACCATATTTACGATTATAGCGGTTTTAAGAAGCGAGACAGCGGACGGACAACATAAGAAATCAAAAGGTCAAATACTTACAAAATCGGGACAGGCGTTCATTATTTTTCTCGTAATACCTTTCCTGCTCTTGGCGGGCATTGTTCTTGCTAACGCAATTATGACCGCTATAGACCAGTCAATGACTGTAGCCGCGACTGGCGGTATCGGCAGGTCAACCGTAGGCGGGCAAATACTTGTAACGAGCGGAAGCGGAGCCTTTAAGGGTAGCGCAAGTGAGCGGGCGTATATTGAACAATGCTTTATAAACGGAACGCTCGACTATAACAGTTTAAGTACGGTCAAGAAATATTACGATCTTTCCGAAATGAATTTTTTTGTCGGTATCGGGAGCGGGCTTGTCATTTTGGTAATGTTCGTTATCTCGGTTGTAATGTTTGTTCAGAGAATTTTTGACATTATCCTTTTATATGTCGTATCGCCTGTATCAACTGCAACTATCCCGATAGACGACGGCGGGCGGTTCCGAATTTGGCGCGAAATGCTTATCTCAAAAATCTTGGGAGCCTACGGAATTATCCTAAGTATGAATATATTCTTTCTCATTGTTCCGCAGGTCAACAGTATAAAATTCTTCCCCAACTCATTTCAAAACGGAATTGTGGCTTTACTGTTTGTAATCGGCGGCGCGTTCAGCGTAACAAAAGCGAACATGGTAATCGCACAGCTTACAGGAAATAATGCGGGGGCGCAGGAAGCACAACAGATGATGAGTAATATTCATACAGGTATGCGAATGGGGCGTTTTGTAGGCGCGACGGCGGGAGCAGTCGGCGGGCGTATTTTGGGCGGCGGCGATTTCATTAAAAACAAAAAGAAAGGCGCGGGCTTCGGCGAGAACGTGGCGGCAAGCGTTAAGAGTAAACGCAATCAGCGCGAAGTGAGCGGCGAAAAAGGAGCGCAGACTAAAGGCGCGAAAACCGCACAAGGCTTTGCAGGAATTACAAGATTGGCTACTGCTCCTATCGGAATGGTTAAGGATTTTGCACAAGGCGGTTTAATCACTATGGGTAAAAACTTTATACCGCGTATGCGGAATGTCTTTACAGGAAACACCATAACGAGCCGCGCCGACGTTAGAAAGAAACCTGAAAAAACTAAGGACGGCGGTACGGATAACGGAACAAAACCTAAAGGCGGCAACGGCGGGACGACTGGCGGTTCGGGTACAGTACAGCAGACAGCGCAAACCAAAACTGGCGGTTCGGGCGGTACTGGCGGCGTAAGTAATCAACAGGCACAAACCGCAGGAATGGCGGCGACTACTGGCGGTGCAAGCGCGGCGGCGGGTGCAGGTTCGACAACAAGTGCGGTAAGTTCGGGCGCAGGTTCAACTGGTACAAATACAGCGGGCGCGAATTCAAGCACAAGCGCGGCAAGTTCGGGCGCAGGTTCAACTGGTACAAATACAGCGGGTGCAGATTCAAGCACAAGCGCGAGTTCATCTTCGGCAGGTGCAAGCGATACTGGCAATACGGTTCAACAGGCGGCGCAAGGCACAGACGAGCCTCCTTCCGACTGGGTAACGCCTTCGGGTACGGACAGCGAAACTTCGTCAACACCTAAAGCAACAAGCGCGGATATGGGCGACGTTGTAAGGCAAACCGCCGAGAGACACGCCGAGACCTTTTCCGAAACCGTTACCGAAAATATGGACACTAAGGGGGACGATAAAAAATGAGACTGATACCTAAAAATACAAAAGTCAAAATGCAGTTTTACAAAGGAATTACCTTCATTGACATTATTCTCGGCTTTATCATTATGTTCATTGTGGCGATTGTAGTATCAAGCAATCTGCCGTATAAGTTCATAATCGCTTTGGGAATTGTTTGCCTATTCCTTCCCATGTTCTTATCGGTTGGCGAAGAAAAAATTTACATGAGTTTGCTGTATATTGTCAAACACCTTTTCAGCAGAAATAAGTTCGCCGCGCCTGAAACGCAAAACCTAATTCCGCACGAGAGTATTGAAGAAAACTATATTAAAAACAAGGACGGAAGTTTTGTCGGCGTAATCGAAATCAAGCCTATTGAATTCAGGCTCCTTGCGGGCAGTAAGCAAGACTACATAATCGAAGGAGTTGTGTCTACTGCCTTAGAGAGTATCGGGAGCAATCAAGAAGCGGCTATCGTTAAGCTTGAAAAACCCTTTAGCCTTGACCGCCACATTGAAAAAGAACTTGACAGACTCAAGGACGTAATACGGAATAAGGAAAACGAAGTCCTATCCGACAGCGAGTATGTTGCAAGGGTTGACGTTATTGAAGACCGCATGACTTTACTGGATAATCTGAACAGCGAAAATCAGGTAAGCTACAGCGCATATTACTTATCCCTGTTTGATAAGGACGCAAAAAATCTTATCAGTTCACTCCAGTATATCAAGCAGTTATTCAATTCAAGCAGTATTGAAGCTTCTATTTTAGGCAGGAGCGAGTTAGCGGATTTTATAAAGCTTTCTATCAACAGTACCTTTATAGAGGTAGAAAACGAAGGTATCAAAATCGAATCGGCTATCCCGAAAGAAATTGAATTCAAAGCTATGAATACACGACAAGGCGACAAAGTGCTTTCACACTTTGTCGTTTGTGATTATCCCCTTAAAGTTGATAACGCTTGGGGCGAAGACCTGTTTGATATTCCGAATACCAAAGTTGTTATGAAGCTTAAAGCGGTTGAAAAATCCAAAGCTATCCGCAGGATTGACAACGCCATAATGGAATTATCTACGCGAGGTTCGGGCAAGGCAAGCAAGATAATCGACAAGAGTACGCACGTTGAAACCTTATCCAGTCTGCTTGTGCGTTTGCAGAACGACAACGAAACCATGTTCGACGTTACCCTGATTGTTACCGCCTACGACGAAAAAGGCAGTAATGCGGTCAGGAAAAGCGTTAAGCGTAAATTGCGCGAATTGGGAATGTCATACAACGAAATGTTTGGCAGACAGCAGGACGCATATTTGACAAGCGGGCTTTCAACTTACGACGCGGTTAAACTTTCAAGAGGAATACAGTCTACGACGGTAGCGGCTTGCTTTCCATTTGTAAGTAATGCCGTCGTTGACGACAACGGAATCATTTTGGGCGAAAACAAACTCCCTGTCCTCATTGATTTTTGGAAGCGCGACGACGACCATGTAAACAGCAATATCGTCATAATCGGCAAGAGCGGAAGCGGTAAATCCTACGCAACTAAAACCCTCTTAACGCACCTTGCGTCCTGCGATACTAAAGTTTTCATACTAGATCCTGAAGGCGAATACCCTAAGCTTGCCGAAAGCTTAGGGGGCAAGGTTTTAGACGTGGCAAGCGCGAAGTTCGGAAAGCTTAATCCTTTTCAGATAATCGCTACTTTGGACGACGAAAACGAGGACGGCACACGCAACAGCTTTTTTCAGCACCTTCAATTCTTAGAGGAATTTTTTAAGCTTATTTTGCTCGGAATAAATACCGACTGCTTGGAGTTAGTCAACAAGTTTATCCTTGAAATGTATGTCGCTAAAGGCATAACAGCGGAAACAGATTTTGTTACCCTGTCGCCTGACGATTATCCGATTATGGACGACTTGGCGAACCTGATTGACAATAAGCTTGCTTCCGAAACGGACGAGTATACAAAATCCTGTTTGAAAATCATTGTCAACTATATTTCTAAATTCAAATCGGGCGGGCGTAACTCCGCGCTTTGGAACGGAGCGTCAAGCTTTGACGCGAAAGAAAACTTTGTCTGCTTTAACTTCCAAAAGCTTTTAGCAAACAAAAATAATACTGTCGCAAACGCCCAAATGCTATTAGTTCTGAAATGGCTCGAAAACGAAGTTATTAAAAACAGAGACTATAACTTAAAGCATGGAACAAACAGAAAGATTGTCGTTGTCATTGACGAAGCACACGTTTTTATTGATGAAAAATATCCGATAGCCCTTGATTTCATGTATCAGCTTGGAAAGCGTATCAGAAAGTATCAGGGTATGCAAATTGTTATTACGCAAAACGTCAAAGACTTTGCAGGAACAGCGGAAACGGCGCGGAAAAGTATGGCAATTATTAACGTATCGCAATATTCCCTAATCTTCTCACTATCGCCTAACGATATATCCGACCTATGCGCTTTGTATGAAAAAGCAGGACAGATTAACGAAGCGGAGTCGGATAATATTGTTTATAATCCGCGTGGCTGCGCGTTCCTGATAAGCAGTCCCGCGAGCCGCACGAATGTAAAAATTGTAGCAACACCCTTTATGGAAAGCCTGTTCAATAACGAGCAACAACCCGATATAACAACTCCGCGCCGGAATAATTCTGGCGCGGAGCAGAGTGAAGACATAACTGAAAACCAATAAATAATTATTTTTTAAGGAGTAAAAAAACATGGAAAACACAGCAACCAACAACACGCAAGGACAAGGAAACAAGTACGATCCGCAGGAGTTCGTAACCTTAGCGGACAAGACCTACCTTGATTACATTAAGGACGGCAAGTACAAAGATATTGTTCAATCAATGGTCGGACTCGGCGATTATACCCTTCGGAACCAAATGCTAATCCTACAACAGAACCCCAACGCCACAAGGGTAAACAGCATGAACGGTTGGAACTTTGAAAAACGGAATATCCAAAAAGGTTCAAAATCAATAAAAATTCTTGCGCCTGTTTTTGATTCGGTTGTAACTTCGGACGCTCAGGGCAATATCAGCGAAAAGAAAGCCGACTTTATATCGGGCTACAAAGTAAACTTCGTCTTCGATATTTCTCAAACGGAACCTAAGAGCCTTGACGAAATGCGGGCTGAATCCTTAGAAAACCTTGAACCCTATTACGGCGTTATCTCTAAGGCTTTGAAGGAAACCCTGAAATCCTACGACTTCAAGGAAGCGGATATTGAAAACAACGGCGTACTGGATACAAGACGCAGAACGATTACGCTCAAACAAGGACTTTCCGAAAAACAAACGCTTAAAACCCTTGTAGAGCAGGTTGCGGCGGCATTAGTTTTAGGACGAGACAGAAACAAGTTTCAGGGGCTTAGAAGCGATGTACTTCCCAATATTACCGCAATCGAAATTACGGCGGTATCGAACATTGTCGCAAGGCGGCTCGGCTTGGAAGGTCAAAATATTCAGGAGCCGAACTTTAAGGAAATGACCGACGACAGCATTGAGAAGTTCGCAAACAATATCGGTGTTGCCCGCTCGGTTTCGCAAATTATGATTAAGTCGGTAGATAATGCCTTGACCGAAACTTTGACGCAGGAAAGAATTGCAAACGAGAAAGCTTTAGAAGGCGGTCAGGCGAAGGAACCTGTAACGGTTGAAGCGGAAACGCAGACCAAATCAAGAACGACGACCAAGACCACCACCAAGACCAAAGTAAAAGCCGAAGCGGAAATGGCTTAAAGAAAAAGGAGAACAGAATTATGTTAAGCGGCGAAATTATAACTTTTATTGAAACGATTGAGTTCAAAAACAAAACCGACCTACTGGAAAGGTTGAGAACCATGCGGAAGAATACGGTGTGCTTGCCCCCAAAGGACAGGCACGTTGTTAAGCAAATGATAGGCGTATCAATTCAGCAGGTCTTCCATACGCCCGAAAAAATTTTGTTAAAATATACAACGATAAAAGAGCCGAGCCATGAAGCAAAATAAGATTTTTGCATTAGTAAAGCTTCCGAATAAGGCTTCCGAAATTCGACTTATAGAAAAAGACCTAAAAACTTTTAACGCTATTATCGAAGGTAAGCGGGAAATTATTCCGTTTCCTGAAATGGCGGGCGTATGTATTATCTTCGACGGCAAGGCGGCAGAGAACAAGAAAAAACCGAACTGCTTTCTTCCCGAATATAAAGACCTTGTTTCGGGCGCGGTTCTGTTTGTCGGCATAGATACCGAAACAGGCTTCCTTTCCCTGACCGAAGAACAGGCAGATAAAATTGAACAATACATTAAGGTAAACGACGCGGGCGGCTTTACTGGCGACGTTATGGAGCGCACCCAAACTGAATATCTGTCCAATACTGACGAGACTTATATATTCAGCTTTTTAAGCGAGGTCAAAACTAAATACAAGACCGTCAAGGTCAAATGGCTACAAAAAAGGTAAGGAGCAGTTATGAAAAACGATAAAATCAAAGTTTTAATCAAGCGCGTCGGACAGCCCGCTTCGGTTGAGGAAATCGACAATACATTGGACGCTCTACAAGAAATTGTCGGCGGCGATATAGAAATACCGTACAATCCTAATTTGCCCGAAGGCGTTCAGCTTGTCTGTAATGAAGAAGGAAAATATGCTGATGATCCTCAACCGAATATTTATTGGGGCGACAGCGACGTAATTTTCGGCGATATATTCTTTATGTCGCATGACGACGAAGGCGAAGCTATAAGTTTGACGGAACAGCAGATTGAACAAGCAAAAAAGTTTGTAGAGGAAAACGGTGCAAGCGATTTTATGGGCGATCCCGAAGAACTGGCGGCTTTCAATACAAATGTTACTGCCTACGAGGTTGGCGACGAATTTTACGAAGCGTTACGCAACGCTAATCAGGAAAAAATGAATTCAAACCCTAAAAACGATAAAGGTTTTGAAATGTGAGGTCAGAATATGGGCGAAAAAATAAAGGTACTTGTAAAGCGCGTTGGTGAGCCGCCGAGTATAGAAGAAATCGGCGACGATTTCCGCGCCATGCAGAGTATTGTAGGCGACTGTATAGGAATGGCACAAATACAGGAAATTCCCCGCGCTACGATTACCTATAACGATACCGCCCTGATAGACAACCTTCCCCCCAACATTGTTTGGGGGGAAGGTTTTATTATCAGGTAACATTGTTATCGCGGGCGATCAATATGGCGAAACGGTAAGCCTAACATCTGAACAGATAGATAAGGCAATAGATTTTGTTATACAAAATGACCTAATTAAGCCTTCGCAAAATGCAAAAGGCTATGAAATGTAAAAGGAGTAAAAAATGTTTAATCAACCTATTTATTCGGACGACGAAAACGCCCTTGAAAAACTGCAAGAAAAGGCTACAACTTTGCGGGCGTTACAAGAAGATATGAGAAAGGCAAACGCCTTTTTCCGCAAGAACGGCACTATGAAGGGCTACGGCGACCTTACGGACGAACAAGCGGAACGCATAGATACAAAAATACTTACAGGCTATTCATGGGAAAGACAACCCTATGCCCCTTACAAGCTTCAGAACAATAATCAAAATCTAAAAAGGATTGAGGACAGAATTAAGTCGCTTCAGCGCGAAACCAATCCCGAAGCGGCAGAACGTGTATACGATACAGACAAATACGGCTTTACAGTAGAAGAAAATAAAGAAGATATGAGACTGCGCCTATTCTTTGACGGCAAGCCTAAAGAAGATACTCGGAATTTGTTAAAACAAAACGGCTTTAAGTGGTCGCCGACAAATGAATGTTGGCAACGACTCTTAAATAACAATGCCCGCTATGCCGTAAAGTGGATTGTCGGTCAAATGGAAAAACAACAAAAAAGCGGTATGGAAATGTAAAAATAAATCGTAAAGGAAGCAATATATGAGCGAATCGTTAGCGGAGAGCAATATTCAACAGCCTGTAAAAACAAACGGACTGTTAGATTTTTTTAATATAGATGTGAGGTCAAATTATGAAAACGGAATATCAAGGAATAAAACAAAGCGAACCCCAAAACCCCAAAACGATACCGCTCACGAACAGCTTGTATTCGATTTTGAGAGCGCATTACTTAGAGGAAACTTATCGGGAAAAATTTTTGGGGCTATTAAAATCGGGGAAGCTGTCGCAGGAATTAGCGGAGACGGATCGGCAAGCCAAAGCCCTGTTTTGGCAGGTGTTCGGGAAACTGACGAAGAAAACGCCGACGGGATTTTTGGAAAAAGCCAAAGCGTTGAAATCGGCAGAACTGACAGCCAACGAAATAGTTTTGGAACAGATTATCTATCGCCCGCTGTAAATTATCGCCTGACCGCCGAAAACTTTGAAAAAAAAGGCGGTGCTAAAACACGATTCCGCAATAACATAAACGCGATTAAACTTCTGTATGAACTTGAAGAAACGCAAAAAAACGCTACTAAAGAGCAACAGGCTATACTTGCACAGTATGCAGGTTGGGGCGGCTTGGCTCAAGCTTTCGACGAAATAAACGCGGACTGGCAGAAAGAATACCGAGAGTTAAAGGATTTATTAAAGCCGCAAGATTATAGGAAAGCAAATGAATCGGTACTTAGTTCGTTTTACACCTCTAAAACGGTTATCGACGGTATTTATGAAGGCTTGAAACAACTCGGTTTTCATAGCGGAACGATACTTGAACCTGCGCTTGGGACAGGTAATTTTATAGGCTTAATGCCACAGGATTTTAACACTCATGTTTACGGTGTTGAGGTTGACAATATATCGGGAAAAATCGCAAAATACCTGTACCCAAAAGCAACAATCAAAATAAGGGGCTTTGAGGAAACAGAATTCCCTAACGGCTTTTTTGACAGCGTAGTAACAAACGTACCTTTCGGTTCCTTTAAGGTTTTTGATAACGACTACAAAGACCTGAATTTGTATATCCACGATTATTTTATTCTGAAATCGTTAGACAAATTAAGGGCGGGCGGTATTGCGGCGATAGTAACTTCCAAAGGCACAATGGATAAGGCGAATACTTTCGCAAGAAAATGTTTCGCCCGCCACGCTGAATTGTTAGGAGCGATAAGGCTTCCGAATACGGCGTTCAAAGACAGCGCGAATACGGTAGTAACTTCGGATATATTATTCTTTAAGAAAAGAGCCGAAATTTACGAAGATGAATCAAGTTGGACGCAGACCGCACAAAATGCTGACGGCGTATGGCTCAATCAATATTTCCTTGAACACCCTGAAATGATTTTAGGCAAAATGGTAAAAGGAAAAGATTTGTACGGCGGCGAAGACGAAACCTATTGCGAACCTGACGGACGAGATTTAGGCGCGGCATTGAGCGAAGCCGTAAAGCGTTTGCCTGTTAATGTTTTTGAGCAAGCGGACATAAAAGCAAAGGACACGCCGAGACTTTTAGCCGATTATTTTACTATTAGAAATCATTGTTACGGCGTGTTAGATAATAATATTTATCTGCGTGTAGGTTCCGAACTGATACCGCAAGCCGTATCTTACGCCAATGAGCCGAGATTGAAAGCAATGATTGAACTGCGGGAACTGGTAAGACACTTGCTTGATATACAGCTTAAAAACTGCTCGGACGAAATGCTTGAAGGTACTCAGGAAAGACTAAACAGGCTATACGACAGCTTTGTAAGAAGGTTCGAGTTCTCTCAATTCTAAGCCTAACAGAAACATATTCCGCGACGACGCGGATTTTACGCTTCTGTTAGCGTTAGAGGATTACGACCAATCAAGCGGCAGAGCCAAAAAAACAGATATTTTCTCACAGCGCACCATTCGTAGATACACACGTCCCGAAAAGGCAGAAACCGCACTTGAAGCCCTGTCTATCTCAAAAAACGAAACTGGCAAAGTTGATATAAAGATAATACAGGATTTAACTGGAAAAAGCTATAACGAGATTATTACAGAGTT
This sequence comes from Holotrichia oblita, assembly GCA_023690525.1. Classification (NCBI taxonomy): domain Eukaryota; kingdom Metazoa; phylum Arthropoda; class Insecta; order Coleoptera; family Scarabaeidae; genus Holotrichia; species Holotrichia oblita. Next base: position 79,881 of record JALQSN010000152.1, on the reverse strand, counting down.
ACGCGGTCATATCTACCGAAATCCTTTATATATCGCGGACGGCGATTATCGCGGTTGGGAAACAGCCACCGAATATCTTTCGGGAAACGTAAAGGAAAAACTATACGAAGCGCAGAACGCCGCCAAACATTTTCCTGAATACGAAAGTAACGTACAGGCGTTATTAAGAGTACAGCCCGCACCGCTTAACGCTTCCGAAATAAGCGTCAGGCTTGGGGTAAGTTGGATTAAGTCTGAAATATACCGTCAATTCCTGATTGAAAAATTTCAGCTTGGTTGGAATGATGTAAACAGGCTAAAAGTTGAATTCAGTAAATATACAGGAGAATGGCAGGTAGACGCACCTGCCATTGCCAATTTACAAGCTAACCGCGTTTACGGCACACCCCGAATGAGCGGTTTTGATATTTTCGAGCATGGTCTGAACCTTCGCACTCCTTCTGTTTACGATACCGTAGAAGATGAAAACAAAAACAAGAAGCAGGTATTAAACAAAGCAGAAACAATCGCGGTTCGGGAAAAGCTTAGAAAAATACAAGAAGAATTTAAGGCATGGATTTTCGAGGAGCCGAACCGTCGTAACGAACTGGTTGATATTTATAACGAAAGGTTTAATAATCTTGTTCTTACAAGCTACAACGGCTCCTATCTTACCTTTCCCGAAATGAACCCGCTAATTGAACTTAAACCTCATCAGCGCGACGCGGTTGAAAGAATAATAATGTCAGGAAACACCCTGCTGCACCATGTTGTCGGAGCGGGTAAAACCTTTGAAATCGCGGCGGCGGCTATGAAATTACGTCAAATGAAGATAGCGCAAAAACCTATGATCGTTGTTCCTAACCACCTTGTTATGCAATGGGCGCACGAATTCAGAACACTATACCCTAACGCAAAACTTCTGATTGCTACAAAAAAGGATTTTGAAAAAGAAAACCGTTTGAAATTCGTTTCCCGCATAGCGACTGGAGATTGGGACGCGGTGGTTATCGCTATGTCCTCTTTTGAAAAACTACCTATATCTAAAGAGCGGCAGGAAAAGAAAATAACCGAAGAAATAGATTCAATCGAGGACGCTTTAAGGTCATTAAAAAAAGAAAGAGGTAGCCGCATAACCGTTAAAAATCTTCAAAAGGTATTGAAAAATAAACAAGCCACTTTGGAAAGCTTGTCGTCGAGCAAAAAAGATAATTTAATAAAATTCGAGGACTTAGGCGTTGACTATCTTTTCGTTGACGAAGCACACAAATTCAAAAACAAATTTATCTTTACCAAAATGAACAACGTGGCGGGTATCTCACGCGCTATGTCAAAACGCTCAACAGACCTTGATATGAAGATAGACTACATAAGCGAATTGCATAGCGGGCAAAAAGGCGTTGTTTTCGCTACAGGAACCCCGATAAGCAATAGCATGGTCGAAATGTATACAATGCAAAGCTACCTGCAAAAAGACACATTAAGGGCGGCAGGACTTACATTTTTCGACGACTGGGCGGCAAACTTCGGCGATACGCAAACGGCGTTAGAACTTGCGCCGAGCGGTCAAGGCTACCGCTCAAAAACGCGCTTTGCCAAGTTTGTAAACTTACCCGAACTATTGAAAATGTATCGAAGTTTTGGCGACGTAAAAACTGCGGATATGCTTGACCTGCCTGTACCTAAAGCAAACAAGCACATTATCACAATAAAGCCCACAGACGAAATCTTACGGCTTAATGAAATCATATCCGAGCGGGCAGAAAAAATACAAAACAAACAAGTTAAGCCCGAAGAAGACAATATGCTAAAAATCACAAGCGACGGCAAAAAGCTTGCGCTTGATCCGCGTTGTTTTGACCGCTCCGCTTGCGACGATCCCCAACATAAGGTAAATGTTTGCGCTGAAAATATCAATAGAATTTGGAATGAGACTTTAGCGAAACGCAGTACGCAACTTGTATTTTGCGACCTGTCAACTCCCAAAAAAGATTTTGGGGACTATAATCCCGACAAAGATTTTGACGTATACAATGACTTGAAATTAAAACTTGTCCGTATGGGAATCCCCGAAAAAGAAATTGCCTTTATCCATGAAGCCGAGAGCGATATAGCAAAACAAACTTTATTCGATAATGTGCGTTCAGGCAGAATAAGGATTTTAATAGGCAGTACAGAAAAATGCGGCGCGGGAACCAACATACAAAATAAACTTATCGCCATACACCACCTTGACACGCCGTACCGCCCTTCTGATATGGAACAGCGAGAAGGGCGCGGGGTTCGTCAAGGAAATGAAAATCCCGAAATAGATATTTACACTTATGTAACTGAAAGAACATTCGACGCTTACTCCTATCAAATATTAGAGAACAAGCAGAAATTTATTTCTCAAATCAATCGCGGCGAACTTACTGTACGCGAAGCCGCCGACATTGACGAAGCTACCTTATCTTATGCCGAAATAAAAGCAATAACTTCTGCTAATCCGTTGATTAAACGAAAGCTTGAGGTTGACAATGAACTCGGACAGTTGCGCGTTCTACAGAGTCAATACAGGTCAAACCGCTATTCCCTGCAAGACAATATTATGAAGTATTTGCCGAAAGAAATTGAAAATACCGAAAAGAAAATTGCTGATTATGAAAAGGATATAGTTTTAAGGGATAACCATATAACGCCCGAATTTTTAATGTCTGTAAACGGACAGACATATACGGAAAGAAAAGACGCGGCAGAAGCTTTGCATAAGTATATATCAAACGTAAATGCAGGTAAAAGAATAGCTACCATAAACGGATTTAATATTATCCCAGAACACGCGGAGCCGTTTGGCGGTACTTACGTTTTGGTAAAAGGAAATGGGAACTATCGCGTCCAAACGTCCGAGAGCGCGTCGGGAACTCTAACGCGCTTAGAAAACTTTTTTAAGGGCATGAATGACGATCTCAATTCGGCAAGACTTGTATTATCTGCAAAACAGGCTGAAATGGCGGCGACGACAATAGAATTGGAAAAGCCTTTTGAGCATGATCAACGAATTTTAGACCTTACAAGCGAACTTGCCGAAATCGAAGCCAAGCTAAATCTTGATAAAACCGAGATTGCTCCTGTTATTGATGACGAGCAATTTAAGGAAGAAAAGGCTCCCGAAGAAATCGACATTGAAGAACCTGATGAAGAATATCCGATAGACTTTGAAGAATATCCAGTAATAATAAGCGAAGCAGACTCAAGCAAGTCTGATTTTTGTATGTAGGAGGAAAAAATAAATGATAAAGTTAGATTATAAAAACAATATTTTTACCGTAAAGGATAACACTACAAAACTAACAATAAAGTCTAAGGACGGACATATCTATCAATACACAATTACCAAAACTAACAAGGGCTTAAAAAAAATTGTAGACAGCGGGACTAATTATGTACCTCTTTTTAATAACGTAACCGAATTGATAAGAGAAATGTCAGATTACTGCAAAAATAAGTATTCCTATCTTTTTGAAATGCTTGCAAATGAAATGGATTCATTAACAGAAAAGTGAGGTATCTTATGCGAAAATTTAACAACTGCAATATCATCGACGTTCTGAACGTGTTTATGAAAATAAATACAGAGAATTTTCAAAGCGACTTTGAGTACGACAAAAACACAATTAAGGAAGCGGCAAATTCATTCGATCCCTTGGACAAGACGCTTTTGTGGTTGAGCCGACCTGACGGAACATGGTGTTTTAAGGAACGAAACACCTATATTAAAGATACTTTCGCTTATAACACTTGGATATTTTATGACGAACAAACCAGTGATAATATTATGGCTTTTGCAATCGAAGTGCGCGACAAGGAAGGTGAAAATATATTCGGCGACCTCTATCAGCTTGATTATCATTGGCATTGTAGGAAGCTTAAAGAACAAGCTTTGCCCGCTAAAACTGCAATATTGAAGTATGCGGATAATGAAAAGACAATCTCGTTTGAAGACTACAAAGAAAGTAATTTCAGTCATTCAGGTTTACAGGTAATCGACTTAATGCCCGCAAGTATGCAGGACTTGGAACAGTTGTTATCTAAAATAAAAGCCGAAAGATTTAATGACAGTTATTACTCCAACCATACTTTGAAAGGTTTACTAAATTCTTTGTCCGTATCCGCAGGAAGCGGAACGGAAATGTGAGGTATTAAATGAATTATATAAAAGACGAAAACGCATACTTAAAGGGACAATTTCTTGATACAAAAGATACAGCCCCCATGTATGGGATATATCAGATAAAGCAAGGTAGCGATTATCATTATCACCGCTTTACTTCTTTAGACACACTTATTAAAACAGGTAATTCTGTTGAGCGCGAAAACTACAACTTTATTTATGCGGCTTCTTTGCCCGACGACTACGACCTTGACGATATTTTCTGGGATTTGAATAAAGATTATAAACCTCCTGACTATAAAGGTCATAGCCTATCGGTCAGCGATATTATAGTGTTAAAAAATAGCGTTAATTCTGTCGTTTCTTATGATCCTTATTTTGTAGATAGCTACGACTTCAAGAGAATTCCTGATTTCTTTAGGGAAAAACCGATAACATACGATAAGGAACCGACTGTTACCATAGGTTTAACCGAAAGCGACTACTTCTATCAAGGACAAGAATTGCCGTTAAGCCAAGCAAATAAGCTTTTGAAGCCTTAGATTCAAAAAGAGTTGCGGAACGAAAAGTCTATGACGACGGCTACGATAAAACCGATTTTACGATTAACTATGTTCAAGGCGGCAAGCCCAATATCTATGAAGGCAGATACGATATAGGCGACGGCGAAGGAACCCTTGTATCTCATATCCGCGCCCGCGCCGAACATTTTCTATCGGCTAAAGGTCAAAGCTTTTTGAAAGTATTGGGAATCGAAAAAGCGGAAGAAATGACGGCTAATTATCAATACATTATTGATAGCTTTGTTCCTTATATGATACTGCATAATGAGATTGCTAATTTAGACCAACATACTGACACCAAACTAAACGAAATATTTACTACGGAAGAAGACCGCACTAAAAGAGCCTACTACGAAAGCCTGAAAGAATATGTATACTCAAGCCGACGAAATCTTAATACAAGGACTGGTATCCCGCTTCCCGAATTTCCGAGTTATAAAACGATAAACTTAACTGAGCAGGAGCGCGAAGTTCTAACCGATTACAAACACCATATCGCAAGATTGCCGCGTCCTATTTATGATGAAGACAATCAAGAGCCTGTAAAAAAGAAAAGTGATATGGAAATGTGAGGTGCGCTGTAATGATGAACACAGGCTACCTTACTTGTGGGCGGGACGCAGGTTCCGACTGCGTATACACGCCATTTTACGCCGTAGAACCGATTATAAAATACATACCGAAAGATTTTACTATATGGCTTCCTTTTGATATGGAATGGTCGGCTTTCGTTCAGGCTTTTAGGAGTTATGGCTACAAAACAATCAATAGTCATATCGACATGGGACAAGACTTTTTTAATTACTATCCTGACGAGCATTTTGACTGTATCGTTTCTAACCCGCCCTTTTCCAAAAAAGACGAAATACTAAAGCGGCTTTATGAAATTGGCAAGCCGTTTGCTATTCTTCTTCCTCTTAACAGCTTACAAGGGCAATCAAGGTTTAAGTTGTTTAGAAACGGACTCCAATTATTAAGCTTTGATAAGCGCATAGACTACCATACTCACGAAAACTTTCAAACCTACACTAAAGGCAATCATTTTTCGAGCGCGTATTTTTGCAGAGATATATTACCGAAAGACCTGATTTTGGAAGAACTGAAAAAGTACGAAAAGCCGCTAATACCTATAAAGGAGCAGTTACAATGAATATAAAATCAAAAGGCTTAACCTTAAATGTCGATATTGATATTACTCCGCTCCACCCACGAAAAGACTTCGACAATCTTGGAGTAATGGCGTGTTGGCATAGGAATTATAATATAGGCGATAAAAACCCATATCCAACTTCACAGGACTTTTGGGACGACAAAGAACTACAGAAAGATATTTTTGTCAAAATGAAAGTATACGGCTACGACCATAGCGGTATCACAATTTCAACTACGCCGTTCAGTTGCCGTTGGGACAGCGGGACATTAGGATTGATTTATGCCACTAAAGCCGACGTATTGAAAGAGTACGGCGATTTATCTGACGAAACAAAAAAGAAAGTTACAGAGCGGCTTGAAGGCGAAATCAAGGAATACGATAATTACCTTACAAGTGATTATTATTACTTCACTATTGAGGACGAGGACGGAAGCGTAATTGATAGTTGCGGTAGTTTTGGCGGCGATTCTATGACCGATATTTTGAAGGCTATGAAAGAAAACGCGGGCAAAGATTACAGTCATTTATTTGACAAAATGATTGATAAACAAAGCCACGCGGGTATGTATTAAAGTCTTGAAAACAAAATAAACAATAACCATAACAACAGCCGGCGTTAAAACGCTGGCTGTTGTTAAAAATCAAATAAAACTCGGAGGATATTTTAATGGAAATCAGCGACAAAACAATCGAAATGATAAACCTTAATTATGAATACTTTAAGGGAAGCATTGTGCCGATATTGCAAGACGAGATTATGGAACGCATTATGAAAATCAATTTTTACGGCGCGGCAAACGACTTTATAAACAGAGAGCATACGACTTTTAATCAGCAAATTATCAAATGCCTTGAAAATCAACAGAGCAAAGGCGCGAACATTCTTGAAAATCTTTGGGAACATTTTCTAAAAAACGAAGACTGTAAAATCAATTCGGACTCTGATCTGTTTCATCTGCTCCAGTCTTACTCGGAACAATGGCAGAAACAAAACGACAGCCAAATGTGAGGTGCAACATGGATTACAGACAACAGTTACGCCAAAACGCAAATACGAATTATCTACGCTTTGAAAATGACCTTAAATCTTCAACAAGAGATAATATTTTTGATAAAGCTTACCAAATCCACACCTACGGCTTAATGAATGAGTTTTTAGCGGAAGCCGACGATTTTTTACCTTATGAGTGTATGGAGTTCCTGAATTCCAAAACAGATACGGTAATTGATTTTCTTTGGGAAAGACTTAGCCAAACCCTGTATTCTGCGGGGAGCCAAGAAGACATGAGCCGATTAGTTCAGGAGTTATACGACGAAAGCTTGGAAGACAAAACCTACAGCCCAAAGCTTTCTTACAAGGAGCAACTAAGCCGAAACGCCGAAGCGAATTATCAACGCTATGAAGCGCAGGAGTTTGCAAAATCAAAAGAGGAAATCTACCACAACTCTTATGAAATCAGCGTTTATGGCGAATTCTTTGACTATCTTACGGAAAACAATGAACTGGAAGAACATATTTGCAAAAACCTTTGCGCCGAAGGCGAAGACATATTGGAGAGATTATTTTCTGAATTCTCTACAACACCACAAGCGTCTATAAACAGTTGCGACGACGTTTACGATTTTATCAAGCAATATTCAGAAACGTATTTTGGAAATAGCGACAACAAACGCGAAATTGAAATGTGAGGTGGTTTTTATGGTAGAGAAATTCAAAGAGTTTTCCGAAGATTATGCCGCGCAACAGACCGATACTTGGGATAGAAATTCGGTAAAAAAAGTGTCGGAAGATATTCAGGACAATCTAAAAAAGCTAAACCCGAATGAACAAAACGACTATCTTCATGCCCGCCTTATTGTCGCTAAAGCAAGCATACGTTTCCTGAACGACGATTTATCTTATGTGTGCGGAACTGACGGAGTTGTTAATTATTGCTGTATAGAAAAAGACCTCTTATCAGGCTTTATAAAAGAAAACCCCTCTAAAAGAGGAAAGACTGTTTTTGAAACTCTAAATCATAGTTACGTTGAAAGTATTTATTTCTTTGCCGAGATTTATGGCTTTACAAAAAATATGGTAGCCGACAAACTAAACGAAAAAATTATAAAGCTTTCCGCTTCGGCTGAAATGTGAGGTGCGGAATGAATTTCAATAATATCCCCGAAGAAATGAAAGCCCTTAATCAATGGGCTTGTTTTCGCTTGAAATGGGACGAACAAGAACAAAAAAACAAGAAAATCATTATAAGCCCGCAGACAGGAAAATTCGCATACTGCAACAATGCCGCGACATGGGACAGTTTTGAACACGCTAAATATTATTGTCAAAGATACAAGTTCAAGGGGCTTGTATTTGCGCTGACGGAAGGAATAACTTTTATCGACATAGACCACGCCATTGACAAAGATACAGGGAATATTATTTCCGAAGAAGCCGTCAAGCTTCTCGGAATATTTCCCGATACATTTGTGGAGCGTTCCGTAAGCGGCGCGGGAATACATATCCTTGTCAAAGGTAGTCTTCCCGAAAATGCGCTGAAACGAAACGACGCTAAAGGGCTTGAATTTTACGATACAAAACGCTTTATCTGCATGACTGGCGACCTTATAAACGACAGCAAAACCCTTGCTGATTATTCAAGTAAAATAGCGGAAATCAATTACAATTTCATAGGGCAACGTAAAGAGCGCACATATAACCCAACGCCCTGTACGCTGTCGGACAATGAACTGATTGATAAAATATCCAATAGCAGACAAGGCACGAAGTTTCAAAGCCTTTATCAAGGAAATACAAGCGGCTATCAATCGCACTCAAACGCCGACTTCGCGCTTGCTTCTATCCTTTCATGGTGGACGCAGGACTTCAATCAGATTGACCGAATTTTCCGCTCGTCAGGCTTAATGCGCGACAAATGGGATCGGCGCATAAGCGGTTCAACATACGGAGCGAACCTAATCGACGCGGCTTTGGGAATACAACCACCTACAACCTATCATTCAACAGGGTACGAAATGTAAAAAACAAGCCCTATAAGGCGCGGAACACTTTCCTTGAACTTTGTGTCGAGGAAAATTTTTTCGCGCCGTACAATCAAAAAAATTGCAGTTTTTTACCCCAAAACGGCATAAAAAAAGGAGGTTCCCGAAATGCCGAGACTATCAAAGAAGTTCAAAGAAGAATGGGCTTTATTCATACACCCAAAGACTGGTTTTGTAACCCACAACGAAAAATGTAAGGTGTGTATATACGACTGTAAGCAATCTTTCAGGGCAGAAATAATTGTCTGCCGAAACTATGAAAAAAAAGAGTAAGGAGTTATCAAAATGAACGTACAGCCAACCAATGCGGGCGCACAGCCACCTTTTTATATAGACCTTATTGCCATAGAAACAAAAAGGCTTTCGGAGCAGTACGGCAAATCCTTCCTTGATTGCGAAGATATTGTTAAGATAACAGGCTTAGGGCGCGATAATGTTCGCGCCCTAATGCAATCAAAAGCGTTCCCAGTAATTAAAGTCGGGAACAGAAAAGTCGTAAGCATTATCAATTTTGTTTCTTGGCAAATTTCAAATCAATAAGGAGAGATTATCATTATGGCAAAAAAAGCAACTACAAAAAAATCTACGTCGAGACGCGGAAATAACGAAGGTACTATTTATCAACGCGCTGACGGCTTGTGGACGGCACAAGTTTCAGTCGGACACGATAGCGAAACTGGTAAGCTGAAAAGAAAAACTATATATGGTAAGTCCCGCACAGAAGTTGCTATGAAAATGAACACTCTTGTTTCCGACGTTTATAAGCATGGTTATCAAAATTCTACAAATGATACTTTAGAAATACTTATGCGTCATTGGCTTCAAATATATAAGAAATCGGAAGTATCAAGCCGTACTTATGAAAAAAAAGTAACGAATTGCAAGTTATATATTTTCCCTAATATCGGACAGTTTAAGCTTAATGAGATTAAACCTGATATGCTTCAAACCCTGTTTACTAATCTTTTAGAAAAGAAAAAACTATGCGTTGATACTGTAAAAAAGTGCAAATACTTATTGAGTCAGTTTTTTGAATACGCTGTAGAAAACAAATATATGACTTTCAATCCCACGACTAAAACGACAATAAAAGCGCGGGACAGAGATAAAAAAACAAACGAGGACGAATACAAAGCAATCAGACCTGAACACCGTTCCGCTTTTATGGACGCTATCAAACAACACCATTTTTGGAAACCTTTCTGCATGACAGCTATGTTCGGTAGCTTACGAGCGGGCGAACTGCTTGCCCTTAAATGGCGCAACGTAGATTTAGAAAATGGATTTATAATTATTGAGAACGCTGTAACACAGGTAGTTACCTTCGACGAAAATGACAACGTGAAAAGTCGAAAAACCGTTATAGGCGATACAAAAACCGCCGCAAGTGAAAGAGAAAACCCTATGCCAAAAATACTTGTAGAAGCTTTGGCAGAATATAATAAACGCCGAAAATTGGAAGAAGCATTACTCGGTAAATCTTTAACAAACCACGACGATCTTGTATTCAGTACCGCAGAAGGACAGTTAAGAACTTATTCGGGTACGCGTACTATGTTCGAGAGATTTTTGAAAAAACATGGCTTACACGATAAGAATATTCATTTCCATACGTTAAGACATACCTTTTCAAATATGCTTTGGGAAGCGGGCGAAAATCCGAAAGTTATTCAGGGGCTTATGGGACATAAAGACGTTAAAACTACAATGATATATAACAGCGTAGATAAGCGTCAATATTCAAGCGCAACAACTATTTTGGATAAAGTCGGCTTTGAAATGTAACGATAAATTACTACTGCATTAAAAAGGTTACTACTGCAATTTACTGCAACGCCGTCAGAATTAGGCAGAAATAGGCAGTTTTTTCGGAAAAACAAGTATTTTCCGAGCATTAAACAATGGCAAAAACGGACTCGAACTTCAGTAACAAGATTTGATGAAAATACCATTAAAAATACAAAAAACACGCCTTTTCGCGTGTTTTTTGCCATTTTTGGAGCTGATGATGGGACTTGAACCCATGGTCTCCGCCTTACCAAGGCGGTGCTTTACCACTAAGCCACATCAGCAAATTGTTATTAAATTGTTCTGAATTACCTCTTACCAAGGACGTGCTCTACCTACTGAGCCATAACAGCATATGAACTTGTGAATAGGATGTTGTGGCGAACTGAGTCCTAAGCCGAGCAAGGCATAACCTTGCGAATGCCACGACACGAAGTATAACGGCAAATTTTTGATTTAAGTTAATTTTTTGGAGCCTTGCAAAAAAAGAGCAAAAATTGAACTTACTTTGTAGAATGAAGAGCGGAAATAAGCGCAATTACTAAAATATTATAGCAAATATATATGAAGCAGTCAACAAGTTAAGTTGACATTTTGATGTAAATAATTTATAATGGGTAAAAATAATTTTTAAATTGTTGAAAGGAGAAAAAAAGTTTATGGCAAAGATGTATTATCAGAAAGACTGTAATTTGGATGTTTTAAAGAAAAAGACGGTGGCTGTTATAGGTTACGGGTCGCAGGGACATGCTCACGCTCTTAATATGCACGATAGCGGACTAAAGGTAATCGTAGGATTGCAGGAAGGTTCAAAATCACGCGCGAAAGCGGAAAAGTCGGGCCTAAAGGTTATGACTGTGGCGGAAGCGGCAAAGGCGGCTGACGTTATTATGATGCTTATACCTGACGAAAGACAAGCAAAGGTTTATAAAGAGCATATTGCGCCGCACTTGACGGAGGGTAAGGCTTTGGCATTTGCGCACGGCTTTAACATTCATTTTCAGCAGATTCTTCCGCCTGAAAACGTTGACGTATTTATGATTGCGCCGAAAGGCCCGGGACACACTGTTAGATCTGAATATGTTGAGGGCAAGGGAGTTCCGTGTCTTGTCGCAATACATCAAAACGCAACCGGCAAAGCGTTGGATATTGCTTTGTCATACGCTGCGGGAATCGGCGGTGCGAGAGCTGGAGTTTTGGAAACTACTTTTAAATGCGAAACTGAAACCGACCTGTTCGGAGAGCAGGCTGTACTTTGCGGCGGTGTAACGGCGCTTATGAGAGCGGGATTTGAAACGCTTGTGGAAGCAGGCTATGACCCGCAAAACGCTTACTTTGAATGCGTACACGAAATGAAGCTGATTGTCGATTTGATTTACAGAGGCGGATTTAAGTTTATGAGATATTCCGTTTCGGATACGGCGGAATACGGTGACTATATGATAGGCAACCGCATCATTACAGACGAAACGAAGAAGGAAATGAAAAAAGTCTTAAAGGAAATTCAGGACGGCAAATTTGCATCTAACTGGATTGCCGAAAATAATAACGGCAGAGCAAGCTTTAATACTATCCGCCGCAACGAAAGCGAACAGTTATTGGAAAAGGTCGGGGAGGATTTGCGTAAAATGTATTCATGGTCGGCTGACGATAAGTATTCTGAGAAATAGGCTTGTTATTAATTTTTATAGTGAGAGTGTTTTATGCCTAGAGCAACAACGAAAAACGATTTAATAAATTCTGCTAACTTGAAATTTGACAAGCTATTGGAATTAATAAAGTCGATGAGTGAAGAAGAACAAACGACTTCATTTTTATTTGATGACAGAGATAAAAATGTCCGTGATGTATTGGTTCATCTGTATGAGTGGCATAAATTGCTGCTTGAATGGGAGAAAAACAATTCAAACGGAATTGAAAAGCCGTTTCTGCCTTCGCCGTATAACTGGAAAACATACCCGCAGATGAACATTGGCTTTTGGGAAAAGCATCAAAGTACGCCGTATGAAAAATCAAGAGAAATATTGCAGAGAAGTCACAGGGATGTAATGGCGGTAATAGAAAAATATAGCGACGTTGAGCTTTTTACAAAAAAACATTTTACTTGGACGGGAACTACAAGCTTAGGGCAATACTGTGTTTCGGCGACAGCAAGCCATTATGACTGGGCTATGGAAAAGCTTAAAAAGCATATTAAGGCTTACAGAGAAGAAAAAGCTTAATGGATAAATTCAGTAATGATTTATTTCAGAATGCGGACAAGATTCACACGACTGAAATGGGATTAGAAAGAATTAAGAGAAATCTTAACCTGCAATCCGTTGACGCCGTAAAGTGGTGCCGACAAAAAATAGAAGCTGCGGACGAAATAATCAGAAAAGGCAAGAACTGGTATGTTTGTGCGGATGATTCGGTAATAACAGTAAATGCTCACAGCTATACTATAATTACGGCGCATAAGATAAAACAATAAATAAAGCTTATACAACACGCCCGTTCTTGCGGGCGTGTAAGTATTTCAGGGGCTGATTGACTTGTTCGGCATAAACAATATTTTTATTTAATTAAATGTAAATATAAAAACAACATTCTACCGCTGTTCGACAGCGAATCTATTGCAAAGAGATATAAATTTTGCTAAAATTTTTTTACAAAGCGAGGGTGGCTATGAAACACAAACTAATGCTTGGAGATGCAATTTATTCATTGCGCAAGAGTAAAGGACTCTCTCAGGCGGAGCTTGGCAAAATGGTCGGAGTAAGCAACAAAGCGGTCAGCAAGTGGGAGACCGACGAAGCTAATCCCGATATACAGATTTTGCCGTTGCTTGCAAAAGCGTTAGACGTTTCTATTGACGAATTGCTTAGTGAAAAAAATCAAGGCAAAATAAAGCAACCTAAGGAGGGTTACGCAATAGGTATGAAAGGAACAGTTATTAATAATCCGGATAAATATGAATTTATAAGTGACAGAAAAACTAAAAAAGGGACGCCGTATGTCCACATTCATATCGGTAAAAATTTAAGCACATTAGGTGTTAAGGCAAAGGGCATCATAGCGATAGGATTCAGAGCACAGGGACTTATAAGCCTTGGAGTTATCAGCAAAGGGCTATTAAGCTTTGGACTGTTAAGTATCGGCTTGCTTGCACTCGGGCCGCTTAGTATCGGACTGCTCGCGGCAATCGGAGCGATTGCAATCGGGGGCGTTGCCGTCGGGGGGTTTGCGGTCGGAATTGTAGCGGTCGGCGGAGTTGCGATAGGAGTTGTCGCTGTGGGAGGCTTGGCAATCGGCATCTACGCGCATACGGGCGAGCCGGGCGGTATAGCTATCGGTATTCATACGTTTTTCCATAAAAACAAGTATTAATAAAAAATTAGATTAAAGCGTCTTTTTGTGAACTGCAGAACAAAAGGACGCTTTATTTTTTTAATTATATTTAGCAACCTATATATTAATGTAACACGGCGGCGGTATTTTTCATAGGCTGATACTATGAAAATACATTTTGTCGGCTCTTTGGGCGTAAGTATGAGAGTGCTTTCTTCTATTATGCAAAATTACGGCCATGATGTAACGGGATCGGATATAACGCTTTGCGGACACGATAAAAAAAACGTATCGGGCGCCGATTTTGTAGTGTACACCGCGGCGGTCGGAGAGGACAATGTCGAGGTGATTGAGGCGCGTCGGCAAGATATTCCCGTTATGGAAAGGGCGGAGTTTTTGGGGCGGATAGCCCGCAATTACAAAAATATTATTGCTGTTTGCGGCTCGCACGGCAAGACGACAACGACGGGTTTTTTAGAGCAGATTTTTTTACCGCTTAACCCTACGGTACATATAGGCGGCAAGCTGAACGGCGAAAACGGACACATAGGCGGGAATGATATTTTTATAACGGAAGCGTGCGAATATAAAAGAAGCTTTCTGCACCTCTCGCCGGACATTACAATTTTTTTAAATGCAGAGCTTGACCATACCGATTATTACAGAGACTTTGACGATTACTTTTCGGCGTTTGAACAATTCGCTTCTCAGAGTAAATGTATAATTGTTAACGGCGACGACGAGAATTGCCAAAGATTAAAATGTGAAAAAAAAGTAACCTTCGGGCTGAAAGAGCATAACGATTTCCGCGCTGTCAACATCGAAAAAACTCAGAGCGGTTATGATTTTGACATTGAAAGACACGGCGTATTTTTACTGCGCGCGAGGATAAACATTCATGGAAGGCATAACGTTTATAATGCGCTTTCGGCAGTCTGCGCGGCGTTTGAAACCGGCGTGGACAGCGGTCTGATTTTAAAGGGGCTTGAGAATTTCGGCGGTGTAAAAAGACGGTTTGAATACCGCGGAAACGTTAAAGGCGCAAAGGTTTTTTGTGACTATGCGCACCATCCGTCCGAGATAAAAACAACTATATTATCCGCAAGAGAAACAGGCGCGAAAAAGGTCACCGTTATATTCGAACCGCATACATATTCGCGCACAAAAAGCTTGCAGGATGGCTTTATTCAAAGCCTCTCCGGTGCGGACAGAGTAATTCTCGTTCCGATATATCCTGCCCGTGAAGCGCCGTTAGAAGGCGTTACATCGCACAACTTAGTGCGCGGACTTATAAACGAAGGCATACACGCTGTTCACTGCGGCACTTTTTGCGGCGCGTGCAAATACTTGTCGGACACTGCAGCCGAAGGTGAAACTATTGTTTTTACAGGCGCGGGAGACATCGAAAAAGCCGCCGATAATTTTATGGAAAATTAAGCGTGAAAAAGCCATAATCTGTCGGATTGCGATATATAAATTTGAGCGGCCGCGCCTTAAATTAATATCCTCAAATTAAAAAATTATACTGACATATTCTTGATTATATATATAAAAAACTATATAATATAGTCGGGAGTAAGTATGAAATATAATGTATTAATTATTGACGATGAGATAGAGCTCGGTAAAGCGACGAAGGAATATTTTGAGGCGTTCGGAGTTTCCGCGGCTTTTGTTGACAACGCTAAGGATGCGGAAAAATGGCTTGAAAATAATTCGGCGGATATGTTGCTTTTAGATATTAATTTAAAAAACGAAAGCGGGTTTAACCTTTGCAAAATTTTGCGCCAAAAATATAATATGCCGATTCTCTTTATAAGCGCGCGCATATCCAGTGACGATATATTGCTTGCGCTTAATATCGGCGGAGACGACTATATTACAAAGCCGTATGAGCTCAGCATTTTGCTTGCAAAAGTAAAAGCCCGGCTTTCAAGGCTTGCCGCGCCGCAAAGTAAATTGATTAAAGCGGGTGATTTAGTTTTAGACCTTGAGAAAAGAAAGGCGGTAAAAAACGGCGGGGATTTAGAGCTTAAAAACAAAGAGTTTTTACTGCTGGCATACCTTGTGCAAAACAAAAATAAAACGCTTACTAAGGACGAAATATTTTCAGCCGTCTGGGGCGACAGCTTTTTTTCGGAAGGGACGCTTACTGTTCATATCCGCAAGTTGCGCGAAAAAATTGAAAAAGACCCTGATAATCCCGAAGTTATAAAAACAGTCTGGAAAGTCGGTTATGCTTTTGAGGAGCGGGCATGAAAAACAAAATCCTGCCGCTCATTATTATTTTAATTGTTATGGCCGCCGCAGCTTCGGGAGTTGTTTTATCAAATCAAAAAGAAATAAAAATTGATACGGTAACGCTCAACGACATAAAGACGGAAGTTGAAAAAAACATCCGTGACTATTCAAAAATCGACAGCCAAAGCTATAATATTATAGTTATAAGCAGTGACGGAACAGTTGAATATTCAACTTCGGAAGCCGCAGATAAAAGCTATGAGGAATGGCTTAATTATGCCTATAAAAACGATTTTATTATTTTGGATTATTCGCAAGGCAAAATTTTTATTTTAAAACCTAAAAGTAAGCTTACTGATACGGTAGTTTTAACCGTTTCCTTATTCTCCGCCACTTTGATTATTTTATTAATTATATATAACTTATATATCAGTAAAACAATATTTGCGCCGTTCAAAAGGTTAAAAGAGTTTGCGGGAGAGGTTGCGTACGGAAATTTAGACAGTCCGCTTTTAATAGATAAAAATAACGCTTTCGGCGCGTTTTCCGAAAGCTTCGATATTATGCGCGCGGAACTGAAAAAATCGAAGGAAAATGAAATCGCGCTTGAAAAAAGCAAAAAACAGCTTGTCGCGGAACTGAGCCATGATATTAAAACGCCTGTCGCTACAATTAAGGCAGTAAACGAGCTTTTGAAGCTTAACGAGACCGACGCTAAAAAATTAAAGAATATTGAAATTATACGGCAAAAAGCCGTTGAGATAGACAATCTGATAACCGATATGTTTAATGCGGCATTGCAGGATTTGTCGGAGCTTAAAATTAATGTTAGCACAATAAGCAGTGAGGATATAGAACGGATTATCAACGAGTCAGATTATCTTAATAAAATTAATGCCTTTACTGTTCCCGAATGTCTTGTTGAGGCGGATATTATCCGCCTTACGCAGATAGCAGGAAACATTATAAATAATTCGTATAAATATGCGGATACCGAAATTAATATTGTAAGCAGTATAGACGATAATATATTGAATATTGAATTTCAGGATTTGGGGAAGGGCGTGCCGGAAGAAGAACTGCCGCTTATCACAAACAAGTTTTACAGGGGGCGAAGCACCGAGGGCAAAAGCGGCGCGGGGCTTGGTCTTTATATATGTAAAAATATTTTGGAAAAAATGAGCGGCGGAATCGACTGTTATAACACTCAAGACGGATTTGCCGTCAGGATTTTTTTAAAGCTTTCTTAAAAACGCCTCAATTCTTAATTTTATTTAAGAATCAGATAATACTTTGTTAAGGATTTTTTTGATTTTATATATTATACTAAGACTGTACTAAAGAGTACGGTCTTGTTTTGAAATAAGGAAATTGCCGGCTATGTAAGTATTCAAAAATTTAGTCATCCTGATTGTTCTCCGGAGCACTACCCTTGAAGGATCTCGGCTGATAAAAACTAGTATTAATAGGTGGAGATTCTTCGAGAGTCAACCTCCGGAGTGATGCTCAGAATGACAAAATTATTGCTATGGTTGCGGGTTTAACTTAACTTATGGTAGTAATTTAAATGAAACGGAAGGCGAAAAAGAAATTATAAGGACAGGACATTATTATTAAATTTGGAGGAATTATGTTACTAAAAACAAACAAGCTGTGTAAAACATTTTCAAGCGGAGGCGTTCAGCAGCACGTACTGCGCAATATCGATTTGGAAATTTTTGAAAAAGATTTTACCGTTATTATGGGCGCGAGCGGCGGAGGCAAGTCTACGCTTTTGTACGCTTTGAGCGGAATGGATACTCCCACTTTGGGCGACGTGTTTTTCGGTGAAGAAAACATCGCAAAGTATCCTCAGGATAAATTAGCAATCTTCCGTCGTGAAAACTGCGGCTTTGTCTTTCAGCAGATTTACCTGATAGAAAGTATGAGTGTGCTCGATAATGTGCTTATAGCGGGGCTTTTACTGCCTTGCGATAAAAAAGAATTGACGCTAAAAGCAAAAAAGCTTTTAGAATCGGTCGGAATAAGCGAGACTTTATGGAATAAACTGCCTTCTCAGCTTTCGGGAGGCGAGGCGCAAAGAGTAGGCGTCGCGAGGGCAAGCGTCAACAATCCCAAAATTCTGTTTGCCGACGAGCCGACGGGAGCGCTTAATTCCACTATGAGTAAAGCCGTTTTGGACGTTCTTACAGACTGCAACAATAACGGTCAAAGCATAGTGATGGTAACCCACGATATTAATTCGGCTTTGCGCGCAAATCGCGTTTTATATATAAAAGACGGCGCAATCGAGGGCGAGCTTAAATTAAGTAAGTATGAGGGCGAAAGTGCCGAGAGAAGAAATAAAATGAAAGAATTTTTAGCAAGACAGGGATGGTAAAAGCTTCGCTTCCGGCCAAACGAAAATTGGCATAGCCAATTTTGCCGGGCTTTTAAAAGGACAAAAAACAAAAAATGTGATTTTTGTTTTTTGAGTAGAATCGCCGGTTTCTTTTGAGAAAAGAAACCGGCGAGAGGAAAAGACCGCCGGCGCGGATTAGAAGAAATTTTGCCGAATTTATTAAAGAGCTAAACAAAAAAAGAGGAAAAAATATGAAATTATTTAAAATTGCATTATCAAATATAAAGAAAAGAAAATCAAGCGCGATAACATTTTTTGCTATTGTTGTTATGTCTGCGCTTATGCTTTCTATCAGTCTTTCACTGCTTATGAATATCGGCAGTTTTTATGATAAGAAAAGGCAGGCGCTTAATACAGCAGATTTTACAATAGCTGTTTATGGTACTGCGTGGAAAAACGAAATGCGCGATTATTCTGAAAATTATGAAGGTGTAACAAAAGCCGAGTACACAGATTGCTATATGGCGGATATTAAATATACTTTAAAAAATAATACTGCCAAGCAGCAGCTTATTGTATATGATGATACTATATCTAATAATACAATGAATACATTCAATGTAATTGACAAATTGAGCGTAAAGCCGTCGGACAGCATAATCCTGACTTTGAGCTTTAAATATAACGGCTTTAAAGCCGGAGACAAATTTTCTTTTAAGAGTGTAAATAAAACCTATGATTTTACAATCTACGGATTTTTTGAGGACGCTCAAATCGGCGCATCAACAACCGGCATAAAAAGCGCATATGTTAACGAAGACGCTTACAGCATAATAAGCGAAGACAGTAATTTTTCGTTTACCCGTAATATTTCGTTAAAATTTGACCGGATGGAAGTATCTTATAATTTTCAATCGGATTTTTTGAACAAATTCAATTTAAGCCCGACTGATACTTTTTCGGCAACCTATGAGATGACAAAAATGGCTGCGACAATGTTCGCCATGATTATGTCTTTTGTTTTAATATTGATTGCCGCAATTATTTTAAGTATAGCGTTAATTATCGTGAATTTCAGTATTAAAAACAACTTAGATGAGGACATTAAAACATACGGTGCGCTTAAAAGTATAGGCTTTACATCAAAACAATTAATGGCAACCGTTATATTTCAGTTCTTGCTCATCGCTTTAGCAGGCAGCATTGTCGGAGTTTTAACAGGCGCTTTGACGGCGGGCTATGTCGGCAACGTCGTATCGGCAACTTCGGGGTTATTATGGAGTAATGCTTCGTTTTTTGTGCCTGCTTTAATTTCTGCATTTATAATTTCTGCCATTACCGCGCTTGTAACCTTTTTTGCGGCAAGAAAAACTAAGACCGTAACCCCGATTAATGCTTTGAGGGCGGGGCTTAGTAATCATACTTTTAAGAAAAATTATGCGCCGCTTGATAAAAATAGAATGCCGCTAAATTCCGCTATTGCGGTAAAAAGTTTTTTCGGCAACATAAAAAATAACATTACTGCGTTTTTAGTTTTATTTATGTTTGCATTTTCTACGGTTTTGGGCTTTTCGCTTTATCATAATTTTGTTGTCGATACTACCGCTTTTAAGCAAATGATAGGGTTAGAGCCTGCGCAAGTACTGATTGATGCAAAAGGCGAACAACTTCCGCAAAATATAGTCAAAGATATCGAAGCAAAAGAAGGCGTGGTAAAAACGCTTGAGTTCGAAGTGGTTTCCACTGTTTCGGACAATATGCTTTTGAGAATTTATGTCTGGAAAAATATTGAAAGAAAAGAAGCCGACGGCCTTGTTACAGGCAGATATCCAAAAAATGAGAATGAAATCACTTTGGTTTCGTCTATGCAAAAAACCTTAAACAAAAACATTGGAGATATTGTCAATATTGAATATGAAGGAGTGTCTCAAAGCTACCTTGTTACAGGAATTACGCAAGGAATAGGCGATGTTTATTCCGATATGACTACGGAAGGCTTTTTAAGACTTAAGGCGGAAATCGTACACAAAAGTATGTATATTTATTTGAATAATGACGAAACAGAATATATTGATAGTTTTGTAAATGAGCTTTACGAAACTTACGGAAATGAGCTTTTTGCGATAAACTTTAAAGAAGCAATAAATAATACTTTGGTTGCATTAGAATCTCCTATTGCAATAGCGACGTATCTTATCACTGCAATAATAATTTTCACAGTTTGCTTTGTATTTTTCCTTTTAATAAATACTATAATCCGCCGCCGCAAAAAAGATTTCGGAGTTATGAAAGCTTTAGGTTTTACAAGCGGGCAATTAATAACTCAGATGCTGCTTATGTTTCTGCCAATAATAATCTTTAGCGTTGCTTTAGGCACAGTTGCGGGTGTATTTTTAACAAATCCTATTTTGGGACTTATGTTTTCGGGAATAGGAGTAGCTAAGCCGCTGTTTACAATATCCGCCGCACTTACCTTAATTACGGAAATAAGCTTGGCAGGTGTAGCCGTTCTCACCGTATATCTTGTAAGCTTAAAGATGAAAAATATTTCGCCGCAGAAATTGATTGTGGAAAATTAAAAGATTAAAAAAATCCGAAGCTTTGAATTTTAAGGTTCGGATTTTTATATTTACATAATTTTGATTTGTTTCATTTCGCCTTCCTGAATAACGGTAAAGCTGTCAAAACCGCAAGCCACGGCTTTTTGGGCGACTGTGCCGTAATTTTCGCAAAGGCGCTTTATGCGGTGGGCGTCGGACGAAAATGTAATGTATTTTCCGCCGAGCTCTTTATATCGCGCGATTACGTCAAAATCGGGTATGCAGTCGCACTTTGCGTTATAGACGTTCGTATTAAGTTCTATTATGGTATCCTTTTGAATTGCTTTTTTTAATATTGTATCGAACAGGTCTTTAAAGTCGGAATAAACTATTTTACTGTTTTGATAGGTAGCGGTACGCATAATGTAGGACAGATGCCCAAGCGCATTAAACTTGTAGGGAACGTCAAGGCTTCTCAATACTGCGTTAAAATATTCCGTGTAAGACTCCTGCCGTGTTTTATTTTCGTAATGGGAGGGGTAGTAGCAGTCCGAACCGTTTACCGAATGAACCGAATTAATAATATATTCTAAGTTTGCCGTCTTTAAAAGCTTTGCGTTGGCGTATGCGTTTTCGTCCGTAAAGCCGCACTCGATTCCTACCGCAATATATATTTTATTTTTATATTTTTCCTTTAAAGGATAGAGAACGTCGGTATAAGCTTTTAAATCTGAAATGCCTTCAAATTCATTGCTTTGATACATTAAGTCCATATGGTCGGTAATGCAGATATGCTCTAATCCTAAATCTATGGCGGCGCGAATCATATTTTCGGGTGACTCGTAGCCGTCGGGCGAAAAGCTTGTATGAATATGACAATCAACTTTTTTTTGCATTTTTGTCTCTCTTTGGCTATTGCCACGCCGCCAAACGTAAATTTGCTTACGCCAAAAAACGTGGTTTTTGGCTGCAAATTTAGCGGCGACTTATTTTGATTGAAAAGTCTCTTCTCTTTTTTATTTGTGAATTGTTGCATCCGCAACTATTTTTTTAATCGCACATCGCTGTTAGTTAAAGAACATTCATAGCTGAAAGCTTTGTCAAACAGTCTTGAATAAATGCGCTCACCGTAGCGGACAAGTATTCCGTCTTTACTTAAGTTTGAGGTGATGAGCGTTAATTTATCGCCGTACAGCCGCTCGGTAAGAACCGTAAAAAGGTATTCGACCGTTACATTTTTAAGCATGCTCTCACAACCTAAATCGTCGATAATAAGAAGGTCGCTTTCTAAAAGCGGCGTTATGTGAGATAGTTTACCGTCGTCAAAGGTAGTATGGTAGGAAAGCGCTCGGTTAACAAAATCAAATGCCGTAACGGCTGTAACTATAAAACCCCGCTCTAAAAATTTACTAGCGGCACAGCCCGCCAAAAAAGTTTTGCCTGTGCCGGTAGGTCCGAGTAGAAGAATATTACGTTTTTTGTTATCGGGGTAAAGAGAGGATATTTTTTCGATATTAGAAAAAATCTTTTTATTTATTTCGCGCGAGTTTTCATCGTATAAAGTAAAATCAGCGTCCGAAAAATTATGTAAAGGAATCTTAAGATTTTTCTTGTCGTTAATAATAAGTTTTTTTGCGCAAGCACAATATCCGCCGTTTATCAGTCCCGTATCGCGGCATTTCGCACATTCAAGCGGGGGATTAAGAGTTTTAGCGTTAAGCCCCATTTTATCCAGCATTACCGCTTTTTCTTTTTCGAGTTTTTCGAGCGCGGCGATGTCAATCTTTTCGCCCTTTGCCTGTCTTAAAATAATTGCGCGTATTTTTTGCTCGGTTTCTAAAAGCGCGGGATTAGTTTTTAAAGCGTCATTAAAAAGCATTTCGGCATTAAACAAAGCCGAGTTTCGTTTTTCCGCTATTAAACTAACTGCTTGTTTATAATTCATAAGGTATCCTTATATTGAGATTCTTCGTGGGGAGCGCGTTGTAGCCAAGCTCAGAATGACAGAAACAGTAAAAATTAAAGTTCCTCGTTTTCCAGCCTGTCAAACATAGCGTTCAACTCTTCCGACGTTAAATTACGGCTGACAAAATTCTTATTGCCTTCCTGCGGCTTGACCGTCTGGTCGGCGGCGGCGGACGGCTTGAATGTGCTTGCCGCTTTGGCTTTTTCCACCGTGTCGATGTTTTGCTCCTTCCATGAGGATAATATGGAGTTCATATAGCCTGCGGGATTTGTTTTGTCGCGGCTGAGGGACGCGGCTAAGTCTAAAAGCGGAGGGCTTATTTTCCAGCTTTCAGTCCACGTGCGGTAAAAATCTCTGTCGCGGCTTGTGACAAGCCTTGTAATATCCATTTTCGCAAAAAGCGCTTTTATCTGTTCGTCAACCGCTAAGGATTCTTTTAAGAAGCTTTCTATGCTTTCAAGACTTATGAGTCCCTGCTTATAGAACATATAAATAGTCTTATTCATTCCCTCAAGGTCTTTGATGTTACGCTTAAAGCAGTAGTCAGCCAAAATATAAAGCACATCCGCCTTGAAGCCCATAGCAAGCCACGCCGAAATATATGTTTCTATTATATGGTCAAGCAGATCGTAGCGAAGTCCCAAAATTTTCAAAATATTGCGCGTCATTTCATAGCGGCTCTCGCGCTCTGTATTAAAGTCGTCAATTTCTTTAATTGAAAACAGCCTGTTCTCATAATAACGGTTTAAAAGCATGTCAAGCGTTGAAACGCCGCCTTTTTTTACGCGCTTAGCCACCTGAATAATTGTTTCAAGATTAAAGCCGAACTCATTTTTCCATTTCAAAAGCGAGCGGCGGTCGTTGTGGTCGGGGGTAGCCTTTGAACCCAGTGCCTTAAATACAGCCCTTAGGTCGGGGTCGTTTAAATCCATTTGCGAAAACTTTTCCTGAACGCGGTCATACGTAGTGCAATTTTCATGCGCTAAGTTTTTGGCGACAGTCAATATGTAAGGATAAGATACATTACAGCCTTTAAGACGTATGCAATAGCCTATGACCGTTAAAAGTGCGGTGTCCTCGAAATGATAGCTTTCCATAAGGTCGTAGTATTCGTTGTATTCATTCAGCGTAATCGGGCGTTCTTTGATTAATATGTGAAGTTGGTCATTAAAGGATTTATACTTTTCCTTTGAGTACTTTTTTATCTGACGGCTGTAAGGAATAACGGGCAGAAATTCAACGCTCGGCGGCTCTACCGTCATATTAATAAGCCCTTGTGCCTGCCAATAGCCGAACGCCTCCAAAACAATGTTCGCGTCAAGATTGAGAGCGAGCGCCAAGCCTTCGAGTGAATTGTCGTCGGTTGACGTCATAGCAAGCCCCATAAGGTAAACCTTTGTATAGTTTTCGGGCGCGACAGTCATATACTCAAGAATAAAAGTATTCTCGATTGTAATTTTGCGCGAACGCGATAATTCGGTTGTAAGTCTTGCGAATCCCATTTAGTATCCTTTAAATCGGCGCATAATGGCGTTGATACGGGCTACGTTCGGTTCGCCGCCTCAGTTGTGTATGTTAAATACACGTCCTTCGGCGGCTTGCCGACTGTTGCCCGCCTGAACACCATTCTGTGCCGATTCGTTTTAAACGAATCTATTCTTACGATAGACTTGACTAGAGTATTAGTTTTGCTGTAAAATAAGATAGGTTTTATCAGTGTATCATAAATAACAAAAGATTTCAAGCGGAAAAAAGGGGAAAAATATAATGAAAGTAGAATGTCCTAACTGCCATAACAGCTTTGAGGTTGACGAAGCTTTAAAAAAACAATTTGCCGCTGAGAAGGAAAGCGAGATAAGGGATAAATATACAAAAGCGTATCTTGAACTGAAAAATAAGCTTGACGACGCGACGAGCGAAAAAGCGTCCATTCAAAAAGAAATGGAGAAAAAAATTCAGGAAGCGGAGAGCCGCGCAAAAGAGCAGATAAAAGCGGAGGCGGCGCAGGAAGCTAAAATACGCTTTGAGCAGACTATTAAAGATTTAAACGCAAAAGTTTTGGAAAACTCTAAGGAAACGGAGACGCTGTATAAAAAGCTGACGGAGGCAAGCCTGGCTCAGATAGAGGCGGAAAAAGAGCGCAAAAGAAGCTTTTAGAGGAAACGGAAAATATTTTCAAAAAAGCTAAAGCGGAGGCGTACGAGGAAAACAGATTAAAGCTTGAAGAAAAGGAACTGCAGTTAAAGCAAACCTCCGACGCGTTAAAACTGGCCACCGAAAAAGCCGAGCGCGGCTCTCAGCAGATACAGGGCGAGGCGCTTGAGCAGCTTATCGAAAGAGACTTAAAAAGCGAGTGCCGCTTTGACTCAATCGAATCGATTAAATCGGGCGCAAGAGGCGCGGATTTACGTCAGGTCGTAATGAACAATTCGGGCGAGCGCTGCGGCGTTATTTTGTGGGAAATCAAAAACGCTAAATGGCAGGAGACCTGGATAGAAAAATTAAAAGAAGATATGGCAAGCGAAAAGGCCGCCGTCGGTATTATCGTCGTGCAGGATTTGCCTGAAAAATTCGGCGAACTTTACAATGTAACCGACAGGATTTTTGCTATAAAGCCGCGCGCTGTAAAAATGCTTGCCGTAATGCTGAGAATAAAAATTGTTGAAATAAACGACATACACAAAAGTCAAAAGTTTTCAAGCCAGAATATAGAAGCGTTTTATAACTACCTTTCAAGCGGTGATTTTAAATCAAGAATACAAAATATTATGGAGACGCACAAAAGGCTGAAAGAGCTGCACGACAAAGATAAAAAAGCAACGCTTAAAAGGTGGGGCGAATACGAAAAGCAGCTCGATAAAATGGAGCTTGGCACATACACTTTTGTCGGCGAATTAACGGGCATATCAAACGGTGAAATCGGCGAAATCGCGCTTTTAGGCGAGCCTGATGATGATAACGAGATTGCGTAAGATGTGGGAATAACACGCAATATGTATGAATTATTTTGTCATTCTGATTCAGCTCCAGCGCACTGCCCTTGAAGAATCTCTACTTTTAAATTTTATCATAAGTTGAGATTCTTCGTTAGCCAACCTTAGGAGTTGTGCTCAGAATGACAGGAAATTTCTTCGTTTTCCGCAAAAACCGTAAGCTTACATTTATCAAAAATTTTTCTGCTGTACACAACAATAAATTATATTTTAAAAAATATAATAATTTCTTCAATTATAGAAAGCTTATTTTTGTTAGTGCGCTTTTCACTCATAACTTTTTTAATTTCCTCTATCGCATAGCGGTAGCGGTCTTTGTTTTCCATAAATTCTTTCTCTGCTTTTTCAAATCTTTCTTTGTTTGTCATAATTTCTCCTTAAAAAAGAAATTCAATTCGCTGTTATGCTATATTTTATAGATGCATAATAGCAAATATGGTATTACAAGTCAATTGTTTCGCTGACATTCTATATTTTATCTTATTTCTTCCCTGTTGTGTGCTATGCAAAGGAAATGTATAAGATAAAATAATAGTGGAGTGTAGAAAATGGAAATAAAGGATTTAATATTACGTATTTATTATTTTAGAAATAGGGAGAATATCTCAGCAAGAGAATTAAGCCTGCAAATCGGAAAGCACGAGGGCTATATTAATAAGCTGGAAAGTAAAGATTTTAATTTGCCGTCTAAAATATTGTTAGAAATAATAGACGCATTAAATGTTTCTTGCGAGGAGTTTTTTGCTGATAATTTTATGACTTATAAAAAAGATAAAGAAATGAATAATTTATTTAGAGATTTATCTGCCGAAAACAAAGAAACTATTGTGAATTTAATAAAGAAACTTAAATAAAAATAAGCGATATGTAAAATTCTAAGGGTAAAAATAATGAGTAACATATTAAAAATAAAAAAGAAGCATTTGACAGGAGAAGATTCAGAATAAGAGATGAAACCATTCAAAAAATAGAAGAAATATCCGCCGCAACAAACCGTTCAAGAAACGAACTTATAAATATGTTATTGGATTTTGCAATAGAGAATTACGAGATAGAAAACTAATGTCTAAAAATGAAAGATTATAAGATTTTATTCATTGAGAATTTTAAATCCTTATTAAAAGAAAAGAATATGTCTCAAGCGGATATAGCTAAAATTTTGTCTGTTGACCAGACTACAATATCGGCGTGGTCAAGAGGCGAAAGTGAACCGACGCTTACAAAAATATGTGCGATTATGGAATACTTTAGTTGTAGATTTGAAGATTTAATTGAATAATATTTCATAAGTAGAGATTCTTCGCGGGGAGTGCGCTGGAGTGACACTCAGAATGACAAAAGAAAGAGAGCGCGCCGAAGTGGCACTCAGAAAGATAGAAAAATAAAATAATTCTGTCATTCTGAGCATAGCTCCAAAGGTTGGCTTACGAAGAATCTCAACAATAAAAAAAACAAAGTTTAAGCAGCAGAGATTCTTCGCGGGGAGCGCGTTGGGGTGGCACTCAGAATGACAAAAGAAAATTGAGTACGTCGGAATGGCACTCAGAATGACATAAAAATATTATTCCGCCTTTCCCGAATTTATTTCGGGAAAGGACTCTTCTTAAGAGTTCGCGCCGAATTATTTTAATAATTTGCGTTTGGCGCGAAGGCGATAGCCTAAAAAATGCTTTGCGTTAAAATAAAGAATATGTTATAATGTTTGTACTATGGAAAATTCTGTACAGCTTTTTAGCGAAAAAGATAAAGCGCAGGCTTTTAAAACAAAACGGATAATGCTTATTGTCTGGTTTAGTTGTCTTGCGCTGTTTTTGGCTATTGTCATAACTTTGATGGTTTTGAATTATGTGCGGGTGGAAAAGTATTTTGACCGCTCTTATAAAGCCCTTTTTATGGCAATATCAATTATTTTAGCGACTGTCTTTGCGGGCGGTTCAATGTTTTTCTTTGCGATAAAGTTCAGGCTCACAGCAAAATATGTCAGAATGTTAAAGGATATTGCAAGGGGATTAAAGGCGGAAGATACGGTAAAATTTATAGCTTATGAAAGCGACATTATAACTAAAGACGGAGTTTTCTTTTACAATATGGTTGTGGACGCAAAGCCGATAAAGCGTGAGGACATTACCACCCGGAAGGTACTGATAGAACGCACAATCGAGCCGCCGAAAGTAACGGAAGGACAAAAACTGAAAATTACAACTCATGCAAATATATTACTATCATATACAATACTGGAGTAAATAAATGAAAGCAATAGTAACGGTAATAGGTAAGGATAAAACGGGCATAATTGCAGAGGTGTCGGGCGAACTGTCAAGATGCGGCGCTAATATCGAGGATATTTCTCAAACGCTTATGCAGGAATATTTTGTTATGATTATGATGGTCGATATTTCAAAGTCCCAAAATATTGCCGCCATCGGTAAGTCTTTAGGCGCGCTCGGCGGTAAAATAGGCGTGGATATAAGGATACAGCATGAGGATATATTTAACTCAATGCATAGAATTTGAAAGAGTATATCGGACGGGATACGGGCGGCAAGCAGAACCCGCCCTCCCGTGCGTATTTAATATACTGCGTGGTTGGTTAGAACCTGCTTGCCACCCGTCTGCCGCCCAATCTCCTCTTTCAAAACGGCGCTGTCGCTTGCTTAATCCGTTTTGGCCGGACTTATTTAAGGAGTCCTTCCTCGAAGCGGTTCTTCGGAAGGCGAATTATTATAGGCGCTCACTCAATGCTATCTGCCGCCCAATCTCCTCTTTCAAAACAGTAAACCGGCGCTGCGCTGTTGATACTTGATGCGCAGAATATAAAAATTCAAAAAGCTGTTGAGATTCTTCGTAAGTCAACCTTTGGAGCAGTGCTCAGAATGATATAACAGTAGAGTTCAGACAAAAAAATGTCATTCTGAGGCTTGCTCCAGCGCGCTCCTCACGAAGAATCCCAACTTATTAAATAAATAAATGCGGTAAAATATGTTAAACAAGAATGAAATTTTTGAAACAATAGAAATGATTAACGGTCAGAATCTGGACGTGCGCACTATTACAATGGCGCTGTCGCTTCTTGACTGCGTTACCGATTCAAAAAGTGAAACGGCTCAAAGAGTATACAATAAAATTGTAAAAAGAGCGGGCTTGCTTGTAAAAACGGGCGACGATTTAGCGGCTGAGTACGGTATCCCTATCGTTAATAAGCGCGTGTCGGTTACGCCTGTATCGCTGGTAGGCGCGTCAAGCGGCGGCTACGAGGAAATCGCGCTGGCTTTAGATAAGGCGGCGCATACGATAGGCGTTGATTTTATCGGAGGCTATTCCGCGCTTGTCCATAAAGGGAATGACGAAATTTGAGCGTGACTTTATAGGCAGCATCCCAAGCGCCATTTCAAAAACAAAAAAGGTCTGCGCGTCGGTCAATGTCGGCTCGTCAAAGAGCGGAATTAATATGGACGCGGTGCGCTTAATGGGCGAAAAGGTCAAAGAGCTTGCTTACCTGACGCGTGATAATTCGTCGATAGGCTGTGCTAAGTTAGTAGTATTTTGCAACAGCGTCGAGGATAATCCGTTTATGGCGGGCGCGTTTACGGGCGTAGGCGAGGGCGACGGCGTGATAAACGTCGGAGTATCGGGTCCGGGCGTTGTAATGAGCGCGGTAGCAAAGCATAAAAACGCAGATATCGCGGAGCTTGCCGAAATAATTAAAAAAACCGCGTTCAAAATTACGCGTGCGGGTCAATTAATAGGCACAGAGGCGGCAAAGCGGCTTAACTGCGAGTTTGGAATTGTTGACTTATCGCTTGCTCCGACGCCAAAAGTCGGTGATTCGGTGGCTCATATTTTGGAAGAAATGGGGCTTGAAAGCGTTGGTGCGCCCGGCACTACCGCATGCCTTGCGATATTAAACGATGCGGTAAAGAAAGGCGGAGTCATGGCGTCGTCAAGCGTAGGCGGGCTGTCGGGTGCGTTTATTCCCGTATCCGAGGATATCGGTATGATAAATGCTGTAAGGCGCGGCGCTCTGACACTCGAAAAGCTTGAGGCAATGACGGCGGTTTGTTCGGTGGGGCTGGATATGATAGCCGTCCCCGGTGATACAAGTGCGGCAACAATAAGCGCTATTATTGCGGACGAGTGCGCAATCGGTATGATTAATAATAAGACGACCGCCGTGCGGATTATTCCCGCGTACGGCAAAAAAGTCGGGGACGAAGTCGAGTTCGGCGGACTGCTCGGAACCGCTCCGATAATGAGCGTTAACAACTATTCGGCGGAAAAGTTTATTTTAAGAGGCGGCAGGGTGCCGGCGCCGATACACAGCAATAAAAACTAGTTAAAATCATTTAGCGGGCGGGCTCAGCCGAGCGAGGCAAAGCCGAAGCGAACGCCACGGAGCGTAGCGGAGTATACGAACGGAAAGCAGAACCCTCACTCCTGTGCGTATTCAAAATACTGCGTGGTCACTGGCGAACCTGCTTGCCGTCCGTCTGCTCAGCCGAACACGGCGAAGCCGTGTGAACGCTCGCGTGCGTAGACCCACTCTATGCTTTTAATCCGGTCACTGTTATTTAATAATTAAGGAGTATATATATAATGAAAAGAAGTGAAGTAAAAAAGGAATATACTTGGAAACTAGAGGATATTTTCAAGATGTTAACGAGTGGGAAAAGGAATTGTCGCTTGTTAATAAAGAAAGCGTTAAAATAGTAAAATTTAAAGGGAAGCTGGGCGCGAAGGCGAGCCTTTTAGAGTGCTTTCAATTTAATGACGGCATTAACAACCGCATTGAAAAGCTGTATGTTTACGCTATGTTTCGCAAGGATTTGGACGGCGTCGATACGAAAGCTAACGAGCTTCATTCAAAGGTAATGACGGTAATAGTTAATACTAATTCAATTTCGTCGTTTATTACGCCCGAGTTATCCTCGCTTGACGAAAAAGTTCTGCTGGGCTTTATAGAGGATAAGAACTTTTCGGATTATGAATATATGCTGAGGGGCATAATAAGACAAAAAAAGCATATATTATCCGAGAGAGAAGAAAAGCTGCTTGCGCTAGGCGGTAAAACGTTCGGCGCATTCCGCGAAATTTTCAGGAGCATCAACGATATAGATATGCCTTTCCCGACAATCAAAGTGGAAGGACAAAAGGTCAAGCTCTCGCACGGAATGTATTCGTTGCTGCTGCAAAATAAAGACGCCGATGTTCGTAAAAAAGCGTTTAAGGGAATGTACCAAGCGGTTACCGACCTTTTAAATACCACGACGTCCGTATTTTCGGCGCATATTAACAGAGACAATTTTTTGGCGCAAGTCAGGGGCTATTCGTCAGCTTTGGAAAAAGCGGTTGAGAGTAACGACGTTCCCGTTTCGGTTTTTAATAACCTGATTGAGAATACGTCTAAAAATATCGCAAGCGTTCACGAATATGTCGATTTGAGAAAAAAGTCTTGAAAGTTGACACGCTGCATATGTACGATTTGTATTTCCCTATGTTCGAAAACGCAGATATTTCCTGCAATTTCGAAGAGGCGTACGACCTTGTTTTAGAAGGCCTCAAACCGCTTGGCAGTGAGTATAACGCTTTATTAAAGACTGCAAAGGATTCGCGCTGGTTAGACGTTGAGGAGACAGAGAATAAGCGCAGCGGCGCGTATTCGTGCGGCGTTTACGGCGTTCATCCGTATGTCTTATTGAACTATAAGCAAACGACTCACGATATTTTTACAATAGCGCACGAAATGGGGCATGCTCTCCACTCTTATTACGCTTCAAAGACGCAAGCCTACGCAAAGAACGATTACGCTATTTTCGTTGCGGAAGTAGCAAGCACGGTTAACGAGGTTTTACTTTTAAAGCACTTATTAAAAACGGTAAAAGACCAAAATGTAAAAAGATTTTTACTGTCTTACTATCTCGACATGTTCAGAACGACAATGTTCCGCCAGACAATGTTTGCCGAGTTCGAACAAAAGGTTCACGTCATGGAACAAAAAGGCGAGCCTTTGACTATCGAAAGCTTGTGTAAAGTGTACTATGCGCTTAATAAAAAATACTACGGAGCGTCGGTTAAGCACGATAAGGAAATACGCTACGAATGGGCGAGAATACCGCATTTTTACAGCGCGTTTTACGTTTATCAGTACTCAACGGGTATTGCAAGCGCGGTAAATATTGCTAACGACATCCTAAAAAACGGTGAGAGCGCGGTTAAGCGTTATAAAGAATTCTTGTGCTCGGGCGGCAAAAAGTCGCCGTACGAAATTTTAAAGGATTGCGGCGTAGACCTTAACACAAACGCGCCTTACGACGTTGCGTTTGGGGAGTTTAGGGATACTTTGGAAGAACTTAAAAAGCTAGTGTGATGGAAAGGACGCATTTGCGCGTAATTATTCTTTTTTTCTGTCATTCTGAGCACACTCCAAAGGTTGGCTTGCGAAGAATCTCAACTTAAATTATATGCTTTTCATAAGTTGAGATTCTTCGTGGGGAGTGCGTTGGGGCCAAGCTCAGAATGACAAAAGAAGATTCTTCGTTCATTTTACAGAATATAAAAATTTTCAATATTATTATAGGAAACAAAAAAATTTAATGAAAAAGAAAATTATAAGTTTAATAGCGATAGTGATAATTATTTTTACTTTTGCGGGCTGCGAAAGTGAGGTAAATCTTTTTTATTATCCCGGAGAGGAAGTTTCTGTTTATGTGGCGGAAATAGCTTTTTCTAAGCCTGAGCTTGAAACTTTGAATAAATCGGGGCAAATAAACGGGGCACGTCACGATAATTTTTATCTGGAGGATTTCGTTACTTACACGGGACAATATTGGACAGTGGAGCAATATATAAAAACGCTGTTCAAATACAGCACTGATTTTGCTTATAACGGCAAAAGCGAAACCGATAATTTTGTCCGGTACAGTTTTACTTTGGAAGTTTTGAACAAAGCGGACACGTTTAATAAAGAAGCCGCGATAACGGTTGACGAAAATTTATTTATGTATACGGTAACTACAGAGCAGGAATTTCCGTTTGCGAAAGTTCGTAAAGAGTATGATAATCCAACGCCTTCAGGCTCTAAGCCTATGGATATTATTACAGGAGGCTGGACGGAATTTACGGTTACGACAAATGCTGAGACTAAAGCTAAGCTTTTAACGCAAGGGTGGACGCAGGTTTCAGATATACAATTTTCGCGAAAGCTTATGCCGTCTTTTAAGGAAGCTTTCCCTATCGCGGCATCTGATACGGCGTTTAATCCCGATATGCTGAAATTAAACTATATATTACAGACAAACTCAAAACTGCTGTCCTCGGGCGAGGTCAAAATTGATAATACAGGAAGAAAATATTATTATTTTGAATCAAGCTTTAAAGAAAATGAGTCAACGATTCTGTATCAATACAAGCGGGCAAATACTATCGGCTGGAATTTAGTCAGCATGGCTCTCGGGCTTTTAACGGTAGGCGTGATAATCTTAATAGCGAAATATTCAAAAAAGAAACAAGCAGCTCCGAAGAGGACTAACGCGATAACCGCGGCAAAGGATTTGTTTCCGTATGATCCTATGGATCCTTTCGACGAATATAAAAACTAGTTGGGATTCTACTTCGTTTGCGTTCCCTTCGGCTTCGCCTCGTT
The DNA here is from genome assembly GCA_023690525.1 of Holotrichia oblita. Classification (NCBI taxonomy): domain Eukaryota; kingdom Metazoa; phylum Arthropoda; class Insecta; order Coleoptera; family Scarabaeidae; genus Holotrichia; species Holotrichia oblita. The sequence goes on along the minus strand of JALQSN010000152.1, from coordinate 46,153 downwards.
CGGCTTGAGCGAGGGTAGCGCGCTGGAGTTAATCTCAGAATGACAGATAAAATGCTTGTCATTCTGAGATTGCTCCCAAGGTTGGCCAACGAAGAATCTCAACTTATAAAATAACTAATCAGATAAAATATCGGGGGATATTTTATATAGAATGATGAAATCTAAAAAATATAAAGGCGATTTATGAAAAATGAACACATAAGAAATGTTGCGATAATTGCGCACGTTGACCACGGTAAGACAACGCTTGTTGACCAGATGCTAAAGCAGGGCGGGGTTTTTAGAGCTAACCAGGTAGTTATGGACAGGGTTATGGACTCTAACGACTTAGAGCGTGAGCGCGGAATTACAATATTAGCGAAAAACACGTCTATTAAATACGGCAACTATAAAATTAACGTTGTAGATACTCCCGGCCATGCTGACTTCGGCGGCGAGGTTGAGCGTATTTTGAAAATGGTTAACGGCGTTGTGCTGGTAGTCGACGCGTACGAAGGAACAATGCCGCAGACGCGGTTTGTTTTGCAAAAGGCTTTACAGCTAAACCATAAAGTAATCGTTGTTATTAATAAGATTGACCGTCCGGACGCTAGGATAAAGCAAGTTATAGACGAGGTATTAGAGCTTTTAATGCAGCTTGACGCAACCGAAGAACAGCTTGACAGTCCGATAGTATTTTGCAGTGCAAGGTCGCGCGTTTTCGACTTTGGATATGGGAAAAGAGCCAAAAGATTTTATTCCGCTTTTTGAAACGATAGTCCGTCATATTCCCGCGCCGCAAGGCGATACGGACAAGCCTGTGCAGATGCTTATCAGCGCGCTTGACTACTCCGATTATGTGGGCGCGATAGGAATAGGCAGGATTGAGCGGGGCATTTTAAAACAAAATATGCCGATTGCGCTTACAAATTTTCATAACGAAACAGGCTCTTGCGTAAAATCGAAAATTACCAATATATACAAATTTGAGGGCTTGAAAGGATTGCCGCCGATCAGCGCCGATGCGGGCGATATTGTCTGCGTTTCGGGTATCGAGGGCGTAAGCATAGGAGACACGCTTTGTGATGTAAACGCGGTTGAAGCGCTTGAATTTCCTAAGATTTCCGACCCGAGCGTCGAAATGACGTTTGCCGTAAACGATTCGCCGTTTGCGGGAAAAGAAGGTAAATTCGTTACCTCGCGCCATATCAGGGCAAGGCTTTATAAAGAGGCAATCAGGGACGTGTCATTACGAGTAAACGACTCCGATTCAAGCGAAGCCTTTTTGGTCTGCGGAAGGGGCGAGATGCATTTATCTATATTAATAGAAAATATGCGGAGGGAAGGCTACGAGTTTCAGGTTTCTATGCCGCGCGTTCTTTATAAAAATGAGGGCGACAAGGTGCTTGAACCGTACGACAGGCTTATAGTCGATGTGCCGAGCGAATCGGTAGGCATAGTTATGGAAAAAATGGGCGTACGCAAAGGCGAGCTTTTGACGATGACGCCGTTTAACGAAAGAATCAAGATTGAGTTTTTAATCCCTTCAAGAGGCTTATTCGGTTACAAATCAGAATTTTTGACCGATACAAAGGGCGAAGGAATTTTAAGCTCGGTGTTTGAAAAATACGCGCCGTTCTGCGGTGAAATCGAACGCCGTCCGAACGGTTCACTTGTCGCGCACGAAACAGGCGAGGCGAATCCGTATGGACTATTTAACGCTCAGGAGCGCGGAGTTTTGTTTATCGGCTCGGGCACAAAGGTTTATGCGGGAATGATAGTGGGCGAAAATCCTAAGGGCGGCGACATAATCGTCAACGTCTGCAAGAAAAAACAGCTTACTAATATGCGTTCGTCGGTATCCGATGATTCTTTACGCGTTTCACCGCCTAAAATTATGAGCTTAGAGCAGGCGCTCGAATTTATCGCCGACGATGAATACTTAGAGGTTACGCCGCAGTCGATAAGAGTAAGAAAGAAAATTCTCGATGCGGGATTGAGATCGAGGGCAGAGGCAAAGAAAAAAGGATTCTAAAAATATAAATAACAGATAAAAAACAACAAATACAGTCGAGATTCTTCGTTAGCCGACCTCTGGAGCAGTGCTCAGAATGACAAGAGTAGAGCAAAATTCTTTTGTCATCCTGCTCAGCCGAATGAGGCAAGGCCGAAATGAACGCAAACGAACGTAGTGAGTTATTATGCTTCAGCGCGCTGCCATTGAAGGATCTCAACTTTATAAAAAAATAAATTATATATAGGTGAATCATGGCGTATAAAGATAAAGAAAAAGAAAAACGGGACCACCCGAACGTTCAGAAAAAAATTCTGCCGCATAATATCGAAGCGGAGCAGTCTGTGCTCGGCTGCGTTATGATTGACGAGAATGCACCGAATTATATTTTGAACGAACTGAAAGAAAATGATTTTTATTCGCCGTCTCACAAAAAGATTTTTGCCGCCATGAATTCGGTAATGCACAAAAACCTGCCCATTGACATTGTTACGCTTGTTCAGGAATTGGAAACGCTGGGGGTTATGGAGGAGGTCGGCGGGCTTACATATCTTACAACTCTGACTAACATTATGCCTTCAAGCTCAAACTACTCTCACTACTGCGATATTGTAAGAAAAAATTCTACCCTTCGTAAGCTTATTCATTCGTCGTCATTGATAGCGGAAAAAGCATATTCGGGCGATGCGGATGACGATGCGTTAAAGTTTGCCGAGGGCGAAATTTACACCTTAGCCGAAAAACTGGACAGGTCTAGCCTTGTAAAAGTGCATGAGCCTGTAAAAGCGGCAATCGACAGAATGGAATTTCTGTTCAATAACCCTAACGCGCTGCGCGGCATACCGACAGGGTTTAGACGGCTTGACGATATGATGAACGGTTTTCAGCCATCGGACTTAGTATTAATCGCGGCGCGTCCCGGTCAGGGAAAAACAAGTATCGGAATGAATTTTATTTCCTATGCCGCGCTCAACAATAACCGCCGCACCGATGCGGGCAATATCGACCCGTATAAATGCGCCGTATTCTCATTGGAAATGCCCGCCGTTCAACTTGCTAAAAGAATGCTGTGCTCGGTCGCAAAAGTAAACCTAAAAAATGCGAGCAAGGGAACGCTTAAGCCTGACGAGTGGCAAAGGCTTCACTTGGCAAAAACGCATTTAGATAAGGCGCACATATATATAGATGATTCGTCTTTAACTAACCCGATAGAAATTTTATCAAAGTGCCGCCGTTTAAAACGCGAAAAAGGACTTGATATGATAATGGTCGACTACTTGCAGTTAATGAGCAGCGGAAAAAGAGTCGAAAACCGTCAGCAGGAAATTTCCGAAATCACAAGAACTATGAAAATAGCGGCTAAAGAACTGAACGTTCCTATACTACTGCTTAGCCAGATGTCGCGTGAAGTCGAAAAGCGTTCTAACAAACAACCGCAGATGTCCGACCTTCGCGAAAGCGGAGCTATCGAGCAGGACGCGGATATTATTATGTTTATTTACCGCGAACACGAAGCGAACGACCAGACGGTGGACGAGGCGACTCGCAACAAGGTTGAATTAATTATAGCCAAGCACCGTAACGGAGAAACCGGCAAGGTCGAAATGAAATGGCGCGGAGAATACGTATCGTTTGAGGACGTTGCGCCGCAAAATATGGAAAAGCAGATTCCGCCGCCGCAAAAAGAAAATTTTATAATGGATAATGATGCGCCGCCGCCGTTTGAAGACTTTTCTAACGCTGAGCCTTTAGAGGAGAAAAACGCTTTCGGCGGTAAAAGCGTGGAAGAAATAGTAAGTGTTAAGGTTATAGATGAAGAAGACGAAGTGTTTTAAGGCGCTGACGCTTCCGACCAAGCGCGATTGCTGACGCAATCGGTAGGACTTTGCGCTGACGCTACCGACCAAACGTGAATTTGCTAGGCGCAAATTCAGTCGGACTTTGCGCTAACGCTGCAGACCAAACGTGAATTTGCTAGGCAAATTCAGTCGGACTTTTTTAATTTGCAGTTTCCGAAATAAATTCGTAAACTGCAAATTAAAAAGAATTCATATCTACAAGATGTTTTTTGGAAGGCGATTGAAATTAAATTTTGCCGAAATATTTTCTGTCGTTCTGAATCCGCCCCGTAGCGCTACCCTTGAAGAATCTCAACCTATTGAAAAAAATATTATATCAGGAGAATATATATATGGTTAAAGTAGAAAAAAAAGAGTTTAACGGCATTAAAAATTGTGTTGTTATTACTAATTCAAAAGCGGAAGTAGTTGTGTCGACAGAATTCGGGCCAAGGATTATCTCGTACAGTTTAAACGGCAAGCCTAATTTTTTCGCGGATTTTACTGCCGATAATCTTAAAGATAAAGCCGACATTTTTAAAATTTACGGAGGTCACAGAGTTTGGCACGCGCCCGAGGTTGAGGGAAGAACTAATTTACCCGATAATTCGCCTTGTCCGTTCGAGATAAAAAAAGACGGCGTTACGGTTATGTCAACGAATGAAAAAACGCAGATTACAAAAGGCTTTGATATCACTATGCATGACGACGGAACAGTAACTATAGACCATACGCTTGTTAATAATTCGCTTTTTGATATTGAATTGTCTATCTGGGCGCTTACGGTTTTTGCTCACGGCGGACTTATGGCAGTGCCTAACTCAACTTTAGACACGGGACTTGTAGGAAACCGTTGCGTTTCTATGTGGCCGTATTCTAAAATGAACGACAGGCGCGTATATTTCGGCGATAAGTATATAACTCTTACTCCCGATAAGCTCGATACTCCGCCTTTCAAGTTCGGTTCGACCGTCGATAATCAATACGCTTATTATTTTAATAATGACCAGCTTTTTGTTAAAAAGTTTGAATATTACTACGACGCGGAATATCCGAATTACTATTGTAATTTTGAAAGCTATACAAATCAAAGCTTTATCGAAATAGAAACCCTCTCGCCGTTATTTACATTAGAGGCGGGCGAGGCGGCGGTTCATACCGAGAAGTGGCAGATTTTTGATAACATCAAAAAACCTCAAAGGAATGATGAGGCGCAAATCGAAAAAAGCGTTTTGCCTTGCGTCATAAAATAATGCTTAATACTGATTAGAATAATTTAAACTGTCAATAATTCCCTGTATCAAAACGATACGGGGATTTTTTTATACTGTATGAAGAAATTTATAATATTAATATCAATTGCCGCGCTGCTGCTGGGACTGAGGTTGTACGATAACGGGCTTTTATCAATAAATCAAGAAGGAAAATATACGGTTTACGGTAAAAGCGGAACGGAAACGGTTTACATAAGCGAAAACAAACCGCTTTTGGACAGATTCGGCGCATATACAAGGCTTGATACGGAAGGGGATATGGGTAAAGCGCTGCAAGGCTTAGAGGATTTGTCCGCAAAAATATTGTGGACGGAAAATATAGGCGAGGATATTACAATAATTTACGCATACAGTCCCTATATAAATAAATGCGAAACGGTATCGGGAAAAACAGTTAATATAATGATAGCCGTATCTAACGGTAATATTGCATACGGTTGTCCACTGCTAAAAGGAAGCTATTAAGCCTAACGGCATCGCGCCAAACGCGAAAGCCTAACGGCGCCGACCAAACGTGAATTTGCAAAGGCAAATTCAGTCGGACTTTTGCGCTATCGCTTATCGACCAAATGCAAATTGAGTAAACTCAATTTGGTCGAACTTTTAAGCAGAGCCAGTTTCCGAAATAAATTCGGAAACTGCGGATTTGTAAAGTGAACATATAAAAAAACTTTACCTGTCATTCTGAGCAACGCTCCAGCGCGCTCCCGACGAAGAATCCCAACCGATAACCTCTCGCGCCGCGCCAAACGCGAAGAATCTCAAGCTATTAAAAAACTTTTAAAAATAAAATAAATATAGATGTATAAGTAAAAATATTTTGTCAATAATCATTGTACGGAGGTAATAAAAAGAATTATGAGAACTTATCAAAGCTCGGGAAAGAAGAAGGCAACTAACAAAAAGGTATTATATTCGGTATTTTTGGCGTTGTCTATTGTGGCAATCGCGACTATTATTACATTGTCGCTTACATTAGGCAAGGACAAGGTGCCGCCTGTAGAACAGGTGCCGCCGCCTACGGACGAAATACCGGTAGATATTCCGCCTGTCGACACAAAGCCGACGTTCAAAGTGCCTATGCTGGAATTTACGCTGGGCAAAATGGCGTCGCTGGACAGAGTTGTGTTTTCGTCAAGTATGGGATACTGGCGTACGCATAACGGTATGGACTTTTTGGGCGATGCGGGCGCAGACGTATACGCTGTCAGCGCGGGAACCGTTATTGCGGTACAGCATACAACGTTGGAAGCGTCAATAGTTACAATTCAGCACACAGACGGACTTGTATCGTATTATAAAGGACTTGATACAAATATAGCCGTTGCTGTCGGCGATACTGTTGCGACAGGCGCAAAATTAGGCGTTTTGGCCGCTACTATGCCGATAGAAAGAAACGACGGGCCGCATCTTCATTTGGAAATGAAGCTAAACAACAAATTTATTGACCCGCTGAATTATTTAGCTGAACTTGCAAATAAATAAAAATGCCGACCAAACGTGAATTTGCAAGCAAATTCAGTCGGACTTATTTTTTGGAGTCCTTCCTCGAAGCGGTTCTTCGGAAGGCAATTAAAAGTTTTGCAATGCAAATTAATTTTCAAATTACAGCTTACGGATAGTATTAATAATATTGTCCGCAAGCTGTTGTTTTATTTTACTCCTTTTGTATGTCTTTTAAAGTTTTTAGGGTTTCAATAAAAAATAGATTCTCATTGTAATGATTAATATTTTTGCTTTGCTTAAAATACTCGCACTCATAGGCGCACGGCTTAAAATTATTAAATTTTTTACTCGTGCAAAATCCGTAACCTGTTCTTATCAGCATTGTCCATCAATACATAATAGCTGTCATATCTTGTACATTCATTACACAAATTTTTACTCATATTTATTTCCTTTTTTAAATAAATCATTAGGCTCACATTCCAAAATATCACACAAAGCCTCAAGTGTTTCATAATGAATAGATTTTGTTTGATTATTAATGAGTTTGTTTAGATTTTGTGAACTCATTCCGATTTGATTGGATAACCAATATTTTGTTTTATTTTTCTTTTTTAAAATTTCTAAAACGCATATTTTTAACATATGATACACCTACTGCTTTTTACAATATTTTACATAATAAATCAAATTGTTATAAAGCCCTTAACATTACATAATTTGAGAGTTGCTTATTTTATAAATTATACAATCTATATATAACTCTGTCTTTGAATTCACCTGACGGGAGAGTGAACAAAAAATAAATGTCATTCTGAGCATTGCCCCAACGGTTGGCTAACGAAGAATCTCGACTGATAAATTATATAATAATATGCAGATTTTATTTTAGTAATAAACCAACGGTTTATTTATTTGTTAGCAAAACTCAAAAAGGATAGTCCGTAAAAAACTATCCTTTTATATTGTTGAGATTCTTCGAGGGTAGCGCTCTGGGGCGGACTCAGAATGACAGAGTAAAGTGCGAGATTTCTTGATACGCTTAGAATGGCAAAGATAAATTTTTGATATACATAGAAAAAAATGATAGTTGTGAAAAACTATCCTTTTTAAGTTGTTGAGATTCTTCGAGGGTAGCGCTCTGGGGCGGACTCAGAATGACAGAGGAAAGTGCGAGATTTCTTGATACGCTTAGAATGGCAAAGATAAATTTTTGATATACATAGAAAAAAATGATAGTTGTAAAAAACTATCCTTTTTAAGTTGTTGAGATTCTTCGAGGGTAGCGCTCTGGGGCGGACTCAGAAAGACAGAGGAAAGTGCGAGATTTCTTGATACGCTTAGAATGGCAATATAAATTTTTGATATACATAGAAAAAAATGATAGTCGTGAAAACTATCATTTTTTTATTGTTGAGATTCTTCGATAGCAAGCCGTTGGAGCGATGCTCAGAATGACAAATTATATTGTTGAGATTCTTCGAGGGAAGTGCGTTGGGGCGATACTCAGAATGACAGAAAAAATTATTTTGACTGTGCACTTAATAATTCCGCAGTTTACGAATTTATTTCGGAAACTGGCTCTGATTAAAAGTTCGCGCCGAATTTGTTTACAAATTCGCGTTTGGCGCGATAGCGTCAGCGCCTATCCCAATTCCCGTATGCGTTGTTCCAGCATCGCGCGCTCATCGGTCTTAATTCTTTTGATGTAGGTTAATAACAGCGCACTTAGTTTTTTGTTCATTTCGATTTTTGCAGGATTCTTTTTCAAGAGTTCTATAAATACGCGTTCTAAAGCAAGCTTTAGTTTTTCGCCGAAAGATATGTGTTCGTTTTTGATAAGGCATTTTAGTATTTCGTCAACCTGTTCTGTTTTTGCCTGCACCATAAGGTCGGTAAAAACAATAAAATTATCGCCTGAGCAGGCAAGCGGTGAATACTGGTAAATAGCTTTACGTATTGAAAGAGTGTCGTTAATCGCCTTGATGCATTTTGTGGACGCGCGCTCATAAAAAATACCGAACAAAAACTCGCCCAAAGTTTTGGCTATAAGCTCATCCGACATTTCTTTTTCCCGCGTTGTAGTGATATAATCCCATGCGTCTACCGCCATAAGATAGTCAAGATCCATAAAGCCTTTCATAGCTTTTGACAGGTAATTTTTATCGGCTAAAAAATCGACTTTTACAAAATCTTCAAATAACTGCATAAATTTTAAATTTTTCGCGTTCATTTGATTTCTCCTTTGGCGTACGCCTAAGCCGCCAAACGTAAATTTGCTTACGCCAAAAAACGTGGTTTTTGGCTGCAAATTTAGCGGCGACTTAATTTTGATTGAAAATTATTTTCTAGTTTTTATATATAGTATATGTGTTTACTATAATATTATATAATAAAAAAAGCTTTTCGACAATAAAATTAAGGCAGTTTTATACAAAATCTTACAAATAAAAAAAGCGGCTTAGCATTTTATCTTTACTTTAAAGTATTTGACATTTTCAAATAAAACGAGTAAAATAGCTTTAAAATGGGGTGATGTTTATGCCTGTAAAAGTTTCTAAAAATTTACCCGCTATCGAATTTTTGAACAAAGAAAATATTTTTATTATGACGGACGAACGCGCGCTCAGTCAGGAAATTCGTCCGCTCAAAATTGCGATACTTAATTTAATGCCTAACAAGACCGCTACGGAAACTCAGCTTTTGCGGCTTATCGCAAATTCCCCGCTTCAGGTGGAAACCGTTTTTTTGCGTACTGCAAGCTATCAGCCAAAAAACACAGACACAAAGTATTTAGACAGCTTTTACAAAACTTTTGAAGAAGTCCTTAATGAGCGTCAAAAATTCGACGGGTTGATTATAACGGGCGCACCGGTTGAAAAGCTTGATTTTGAATCGGTGGCTTATTGGGATGAGCTTAAAACTATTATGCAGTGGGCGGAGCATAACGTATATTCAAGCCTTTATATTTGCTGGGCGGCGCAGGCGGCGGCGTACTATCATTACGGGATTAATAAGAGTATTCAGTTAAAAAAGATTTTCGGACTATTTGAACACGAGATTCTGGATAAAAACAATCCGCTTGTACGAGGCTTTAACGATACCTTTATTGCTCCTCATTCGCGTTATACCGAGGTTGAAGGCGAAAAAATGTTTAAGGAGAAAGATTTGGACGTTTTGGCGGTTTCGAGCGAGGCGGGGCTGTACTTAGCGGCAAGCAAGGATTTAAGGAAGGTTTTTGTTTTCGGGCACGGCGAATACGATAGAGAATCGTTGCATAACGAATACATACGCGACAGAGACGCTAAAATTAAAACCGCAAAGCCAAAAAATTACTATGTAAAAGGAGTTGTCGGAGATTTACCGCCAATTTCGTGGCGCGCGCCGCAATCGTTATTATTCAGTAACTGGCTTAACTACTGCGTTTATCAAAATACGCCGTACGATATTGAAAGCATTAAATAACGAATTTTTTTTAATAATGTGCATATTGCGCTAATAAGCGTTATATATAAAAAACTAGAAAATTTTCAATCAAATAAAGTCGCCGCTAAATTTGCAGCCAAAAACCACGTTTTTTGGCGTAAGCAAATTTACGTTTGGCAAAGTGGCGATAGCCAAAAGGAAGTATTTATATGAGAAAAACTAAGATTGTTTGTACACTGGGGCCTGCTACCGACGATTATTCCGTATTAAAAAGAATCGCAAAAGCGGGAATGAACGTTGCGCGTTTAAATATGTCGCACGGAACTCATGACGACCACCGCAAACGCATCGCTATGGTAAAGCAATTGCGCGAGGAGCTGAACATGGCTATCGCGATTTTGCTGGACACCAAAGGGCCGGAAATCAGAGTCAGAACGTTTGAAAACGGCAAAGTAATGCTTTGCGACGGCGATAAGTTTACCCTTACTACCGAAGAAGTTGAGGGAAACAATGAAAGAGTTACTATCTCGTATCCGTACCTGCCTGAGAAAGTAAAGCCCGGCAACGCGATAATGATTAACGACGGGCTTATAGAGCTGGAAGTTGTTTCGACTACTAAAAAAGACATCGTTTGTACCGTTATTGCCGGCGGCGAGCTTTCTAACAGAAAAAGCATTAATATTCCCGGCGTTAAAATAGATATGCCGTATTTGTCCGAAACAGACAAGAACGATATTTTATTCGGAATATCGCAGGATATCGATTATTTTGCGCTGAGCTTTGTAAGAACACCGGACGACGTGCGGCTTGTTAAAAATCTTTTGAGGCAGAATAAAGGCACTGATATTCAGTTGATTGCAAAAATCGAAAACCGCGAGGGTGTTGAAAATGTCGCGAAAATTGTAGATGAGTGCGACGGCGCAATGGTGGCGCGCGGCGATATGGGCGTAGAAATTCCGTTCGAGGAATTGCCGGGCATTCAAAAGGATATGATAAAGCTTTGCTACAATCAGGGTAAAAAGGTTATTACAGCTACGCAAATGCTGGAATCTATGATTAACAATCCGCGCCCTACGCGTGCCGAGATTTCGGACGTTGCTAACGCGGTTTATGACGGTACGTCGGCTATCATGCTTTCGGGTGAAACCGCAGTTGGAAAATATCCTGTGGAAACCGTAAGAACAATGTCAAAAATCGCTGAAAAAGCGGAGCTGGGCATTAATTATAAAAAGCGTTTTGAAGGATTAGAGCCGGAAATTAAAAGCATTACCGACGCCGTATCTCATTCGACCGTCGCGGCGGCGTATGACTTGTCGGCAAAGGCGATTATCGCGGTCTCAAAATCCGGCAATACTGTCCGCAAGGTATCGCGCTTCAGGCCGGTATGTCCTATAATCGGCGCAACAACATCGGTAAAAGCTTATCATCAGCTAGGAATGAATTGGGGTGTAATGCCGGTAATTGCGCTCACACAAGCTAATTCTGATGAGCTCTTTGTTCATGCTATGGAATGCGCTAAATACACAGGGCTTGTAAAAGAGGGCGATTTGGCGGTCATTATTGCCGGTGTTCCGATTGGAGAGTCGGGCAGCTCGAATACGATGAAGATTGATTATATAAAGCCTTAAACGGGCGTTGAAAATGGCGCATATAACGGCACAAATTGGAACTTTGAACATCGTCGCGAGCCGAACGAGGGCTATGCCAGAAGTGAACGCACAGCGCGAATGCGCGTGATTGAATATACAGCTACTAGCGCAAGAACCGCGGTTTTAACACCTCTGACAACTCTTTTACACTTCCTTGCAAAGAAGTAAAATTTTGCGATAAATGAAAAAAATTCGGAGAAAAAACAAAATTGCAGACTGAAATTTTAATTGTAGAGGACGAATCTAAAATTGCCAGATTTGTTTCGCTTGAACTTGAGCACGAGGGATATAAGACTAAATGCATTACGGACGGACGCGAGGCATTGGATGAGGCGCTTAAAAAAAATTACGCGCTCATAATTTTGGACGTTATGCTGCCGTCGCTGAATGGTATAGAGGTTTTGCGCAGACTGCGTCAGGCTAAGGATACGCCCGTAATAATTTTGACGGCGCGCGACCAGGTTATGGACAAGGTTTCGGGGCTTGATTTGGGCGCGAACGACTATATGACTAAGCCGTTCGCCATAGAAGAGCTGCTGGCCCGTATCAGGGCAAACCTTAAGAAAACGATTGTATCTTCGCCGAAAAACAATTATTCTATCGGCAAGCTTTCTATCGATACGGACGCGCGCAAGGTTTTGTACGGCGACGACATTATCGACCTTACAAAAAAAGAATTCGACCTGCTTGTTTATTTTATTGAGAATAAGAATGTAGTCATTTCGCGCGAAAAAGCGCTTGATTCCGTTTGGGGATTTGACTTTTACGGCAATACAAACGTTGTGGACGTATATGTCAGGTATTTAAGGGCGAAAATTGACAGTATATATAAAATTGATTTGATACAGACGGTGAGGGGCGCGGGTTACATAATCAGAGAATAGTTATATAACACGTAATGTACATTGCCGAAAAAATCAATTAATCGCCAAAGGCGACGGGCGTCAAAAAAATAAACTGCCTTCCGAAGAGCCGCCTCGAGGAAGGACTCTTATTAAAAGTCCGGTCAAAACGATTTATCGTTTTGCGTCTGACCGGTAGCGAAGCGCAAAATACATTTAACGAGGAAAAAAAGGAAAAAGTGTCGAAGGAAGAGATAAAAAAAGCGGTTGACGAAACCATAAAAGAACTGCACGCGGAAAAGAACCGCGTTAAGGTTGAGCGCAGGCGTCCTCTTGCTTTGACTATAATAATGTATATATTTTTTCCGCTGACGCTCCTTGCGCTGCTTGTTTTAAAATTAACGAAAAAAATTAAAATACCTATTACCGTAAAAATGATGGTTATTTTTTCGCTTGTATTTTTGATTATGCTTCTGGGCTTTGTTTTTTTCCTTTTAGCGACGGTAAATACGCACTTGGCCGAAATTGAAAATTCAGCAAAATTTTTGAAAGAATTAAGAACTACGTCAATAATTTTAATAATTATATTCTTAATTGTATTTACGGCTTTGGTTGCCGTGTCCTCATCTCTTATGCTTAACCCTATTCGTATTATGTCCGACAAAATTGACAGCATTACAAGCGAGGATTTGTCGCAGCGTCTTGAAAATATTGATTCTCAGGACGAGCTTATGGTGCTTACCGACCGCATAAACGGAATGTTGGAAAACTTGGAAGAATCGTTTGTACGCCAGCAAAATTTTGTATCCGACGCAAGCCACGAATTAAAAACGCCTATTTCGGTTATTCAGGGGTATTCGAGCCTTTTAAAACGCTGGGGAACGCAAGACCCCGCTATACTGAATGAAAGCATCGAATCGATACACCGCGAATCGGAAAATATGAAGCGTATAGTGGAGCAGCTTTTACTATTAGCTAAACTCGGCAAAATGAATATGACAAAATCGGCATTTAACGTTTGCGAAATGCTTTACGATATGGTTGACGCGTACAGAATTGTAGATACAACGCATAAGATTTCTTTTTGGACAGACGAAGAAATTACAATTGATACTGACAGAAATCTGTTTTTAGAGGCGGTTCGTACGCTTGTGGATAACGCTATAAAGTACACTCCGGCGGGCGGCGAAATAAAAATCACTTGTCAAACTGAAGGCGAGAAGGTGCGTATTCGTGTTGCCGATACGGGCATAGGTATTGCGGAATCCGAAATTGACAAGGTTTTTGACAGATTTTACCGCTGTGACAAGGCGCGCGGCCGCGAAACAGGCTCAAGCGGACTGGGGCTTACTATCGCAAAATCCATTATTAATATGATGGGCGGCGATATAACGTTGGAGTCGGTACTCGGTAAAGGCTCGACATTTATTATTGAATTGTATTAATATTGTTTTTATTTGCGGTTTTGTAACAAATTTACGTTTGGCGGCTTAGGCGTACGCCAAAAGGGAGCGTTATGAATAAAAGACTTGTGATTTTATCGGATTACGGCTTGGATGACGCAGTAGCGCTTGCTCACATCTTAAAATTTAAGGCGCAGTTTTCCGCAATAGATATTGTTGCAGTAGCGGGTAACGTAGACGAAAAAACGTCTTTTTTGAACGCGTGCAAGCTTTTGTCGTGCGAAGAGGGCTTAGAAAATATCCGCATAGTAAAAACCGATAATATTAAGCAGCTCAGTTCAGTCTTACCGCAGGTTCACGGCGGCGACGGAATGGGCGACCTTTTGAGCGAAGTTAAGGACGGCTTGCCTGTTGTTTCGTTTACGGATTTTTTGAATGACGTCGACGAAAACAGCATTTTATTTTCGGTAGGGCCGCAAACCGTTACGCTTGAGATTTTAAAGGCGAAAAAGACGGGCGGGCTTGTGATAATGGCGGGAATGGTCGCCGCCGAGCCGAACTTTAACGGAATGGAATTTAATCAGGCTTTAGACGTTGCCGCATATAATGAAACCTTAAAATATCCGCATGTTGTGGCCACCCTTGACTCCTGCCGCGCGAAAGCCTTTAATTTAGCGGGCTTTAGATTTAGCGGATATAATCTTTTAAATAAGCTTATTAACCGTTCGATAGAGCTGGCGGAAAAGCGCCATCCCGATAATTGCTACATCTATGATTTTATAGCAAGCCTGTATTTAGTCCGTCCCGAAATTTTTGATGTTGAAATACTTGCCGACAGCTGGGGAAACACTTTGTTCCAGCTCAAAGTGAAAAAGGGATTTAATTTAAAAGAATATATTGAAAATTTATAATATTTTCGTTTGTCATTCTGCTAAAGCCGAAAAGCGAGGAAAAGCGAAGTGAACTCTAGCGGACGCAGTGAGTTATTGTTGCTCCGGCGCACTACCCTCGAAGAATCTCAACTTATAAAAAGAAAACAGTCGAGATTCTTCGCCAGCCAACCTTTGGAGCGGAACTCAGAATGACAGAAACATCTTCTCTTGTCATTCTGAGAATAACCCCAACGCATACCAGCGCTCAAGCCGAACGAGGCGTAGCCGAAGTAAACGCAAACGAAGTAGAATCTCAAAGTTAAATTAAGCACAAAGGAAAATCAAATGGAATTTTTAAAGACCTTTAATTATAATCATAAAAGTGTGCGTTATAAAAGTGACTATACGTTTGCCTCTAAAGTATGCACTATTATCTGCATAATCTTACCTGTAATCGCGGTTGCGTTTACAGCGTTTATTGTTTTTAAAGTGCTTAAAGCTTCGACTATGAACACTGTCTTATTTATTCTTTTAACGCTTATGTTTTTGTCTGTAAGCTTTATAAACATAATGTTGCTAAAATACAGAAAAACTCATCCGCACGACGTAATTATAGACGAAGAAAATATTTATGTGCGGTGCAGTAACGGCTATTGTAAATTTAACCGCTACGAAATCGGCACAGTTTACATAAGGCCTGACCTATGTGAAAAGGCGGTTATGGTAGGGCAGGGCGATAAAAATTTTGAAATATCAACGGGCTGTCTTTCTTTTTATCTCGGAGCAAAACGCACTCGTATTAAAGTTATCAACTCCGACAAGCTTGCCTACGTTCTGTATAATATGGCGCAAAATACCGAAAGCGCAATTAATTGGGGCACTGCCTTTGAGAGCCGTCATTAATTAAATTATTAATTTTGTGCTTTGTCCTTAAGGAACGAAGTAATTTCATTTAAGCATTTCGACATTGATTCTAAAGAAGTAAAAATTGATTTTACTTCTTTTTCTTGCCGCTCTTTATTATCTTCCCAAAACTTACAAAATATCGGCTCGGTTTTTTTAGAATTTTTTCGAATACAATTACCAAACGGAACTGCTATAAATCTGTTTCTGCGCTTAATATAGTATTGAAAATAATATTTGCAATTTTCACAATTTTTTTCTTCCATGTAGTTTTTCTCCTTGAATACTATTGTTTTTTTGAAACGTTCATTATTCTATTATAGAAGATAATTTATTTTTTTACTTGACTTAGGAGATAGTCTCCTAAATTAATTAAGAATAGCGAAACGGATTTTAATCGGTTGGGATTCTTCGATGGGAGCGCGTTGGAGTAATGCTCAGAATGACAAAGCAACATATGTGTTTATTCCTGTCATTCTGAGTACAGCCCCAGAGGTTGACTTACGAAGAATCTCAACTTATTTTTTCTTTCATATGTTTTATCTCATAATAAGCATATCATAAAGAAAATTAAGATTGTTGAAAATAGCGAAAAACGCTACAATGTTTTTCAACTCGCAGTTTACGAATTCATTTCGGAAACTGGCTCTTTAAAAAAGCCCGACTGAATTTGCCCTGCAAATTCACGTTTGGTCGGAAGCGATAGCGTTCAGAATGACAAGAAGAAATTTTGTCGCGGTTATCTGACTTTTTTCCGCCTTTCACGAATTCACTTCGGGAAAGGACTCTTTGAAAAAGTCCGACCAAATTGAGTTTACTCAATTTGCGTTTGGTCGGTAGCGATAGCGCTCAGAATGACAAGAGTTGACGCTTAAGTTGCTTTGTCATTCTGAGCTTTACTCCAACGCACTACCCTCGAAGAATCTCAACTTATAAAAAAGAAAAGCTTTCAGCGCTTTGTCTTTAGTTTTAAACAAAAAATTCGTGGAATTTATGTAAATGGATAAATAAACTTATATAAAAACGCTTGACTATTGTTTTGAATTGTAATAAACTTATAAAGCTACACTGTATAATTATGCAAATTATGTGTGTAGCTTTTAATGAGCCAAGGGATGATGTTGAAGGTTACGTTCCGTTAAATTTTAGCTATGGCGGATGCGAGAACTTCGGCGGACCAGCACCGGACAATATAAGGATTCGGGGCGGGCGTAAAAAACTTTTGGGACAGGCTTAAATTTTGTAAGCAAAAGAGTACTGTAAAAAGACTCTTAAAAAAACGTGTCAAAGGGCGGTGAACCGCCTTTAAAAAGCTCATAAAAATGACACGCACGACCCAGTTGTTACGCTTAAAAAGATTGCTATGGAGGACAAAAATGGCAAGTCAAAAAATCAGAATTAAGTTAAAGGCGTATGACCACGACCTGATTGACCAGTCGGCCGCAAGAATTGTGGAAACTGCGAAAAGAACGGGCACGAAAGTATCGGGACCGATACCGCTGCCAACCGACAGGGAAGTCGTAACTATTTTGCGCGCTGTTCATAAATACAAAGATTCAAGAGAACAGTTTGAAATGAGAACGCATAAAAGACTAATCGATATATACAGCCCGTCGGCTAAAACTGTCGACTCGCTGACTAAGCTGGATCTTCCTGCCGGCGTAGATATTAAAATCAAACTTTAAGCAGGGAAAGAGAGGAATAGACGATGCAAAGAGAAATATTAGGTCGAAAAATTGGTATGACTCAAATTTTTGACGAAACAGGACTAATGATTCCGGTTACCGTTGTTGAGGCGGGCCCGGTAACAGTTGTAAGAAAAAGACGGTAGAGCGCGACGGCTACTGTGCTCTTCAGGTTGCTTTTGAGGACACGAAAGAAAACTCGCTTAATAAACCTGAAGCCGGCGTATATAAAAAAGCTGGCGTTAAACCTAAATCCGTATTAAAGGAATTAAGGTTTGACGAAAGCGACAAGTTCGAGGTCGGCTCGGATATCAAATGCGACATCTTTAAAAACGGCGATATTGTTGACGTGAGCGGAGTAAGCAAGGGTCACGGATTTACGGGCGTAATCAAGCGCTGGAATCAGAGCAGGCTTAAAATGACTCACGGTACAGGCCCGACACACCGTTCAGTCGGTTCAACCGGCGCGAACAGCCATATGTCAAAGGTTATTAAGGGACTTCATATGCCGGGTCATTACGGATGTGAGAACACGACCGTTCAAAACCTTAAAGTTGTAAGAGTTGATTTAGAACGCAACGTGCTTTTATTGAAAGGTGCGGTTCCCGGCCCTAAAGGCGGACTTGTTACAGTAAAAACTGCCGTAAAATCGAAATAGGCGGAGGAAAGATAAATGCCAAGCGTAAAAGTTTACAAACAGACAGGCGAAAATTCGGGCGAGCTAAAGCTTGACGATTCCGTTTTCGCCTGCGAATATAATGAGCCGCTTATTCATCAGGTAGTGGTTGCTCAGCAAAACAATGCCCGTCAGGGTACAAAATGCACTCTTACCCGTTCGGAAGTGCGCGGCGGCGGAATTAAACCGTGGCGTCAAAAGGGAACAGGCAGAGCAAGACAGGGTTCTATACGCGCTCCGCAATGGATAAAGGGCGGCGTTGCATTTGCTCCAAAGCCGAGAGATTTCTCGCAAAAAGTCAACAAGCAGGTAAAAAGAGCGGCTTTATGCAGCGCGTTATCGGCAAAGGTTGCGGCAAACGAACTTATTTTTTTGACGAAATCAAGTTAAACCAAACAAATGACAAAAGAAATGGCGGCTATAATGAATGCGCTTAAATTAGAAAAACGCGTACTTTTAGTGGTTTCTAAGGGCGACGATTCACTTGTAAAGGCGGCTAATAACCTGCCTAACGTTACAACTATTGCAAGCGACCTTATTAATGTGTACGACATTGTGGCTAATACGAACTGCGTTGCGACGGTAGAGGCTATCAAGAAAATTGAGGAGGCTTACAAAGCTTAAAACGAATACGCAGGCGGAATACAGACGCTTTTGACTTAAACCTTCACTCCCTTGCGTATTTGATATACAGCGTAGTCGTGAAGAACCGCGTTTTCCATCTGTCTGCCACCCACTCTATTCGTTCAAGGATTGTATATAAAGGAGAATGAAACAAGAATGAATTCGTACGATATAATCAAAAAACCGCTACTTAGCGAAAAAAGCTATGCGGGTATTCCTTTGAAAAAATATTCTTTCGTTGTTGACTCTAGGGCTACAAAGCCTATGATTAAAGCGGCGGTTGAGGAAATTTTCAAGGTTAAGGTAGAAAAAGTTAACACTGTTAACGTGAGCGGAAAATACAAGCGTCAGGGTAAAAACGAGGGATACACCTCCGATTTTAAAAAAGCGTACGTACAGCTCAAAGACGGCAGTCCGGCTATCAAGTTCTTTGAGAGTCTGGTATAAGGAGATAAGAGAATGGCAGTTAAAAGATTTAGACCGATTACTCCCGGTACGCGCTTTAAAACCGTTTCAAGCTTTGAAGAGGTTACAAAATGCGAGCCGGAGAAATCCTTAACGGTTTCTTTAAACCGTAAGGGCGGCAGAAATAACACCGGCAAAATTACAGTCCGTCATATCGGCGGCGGTAACCGCATCAAATACAGAATCATCGACTTTAAGCGTAATAAGGATAATATTCCAGCTACCGTAAGTTCGATAGAATATGACCCTAACCGTACTGCTTATATCGCGCTTTTGAACTTATGCGGACGGCGAAAAGAGATACATTTTAGCGCCTTTGGGCCTAGCCGTAGGCGATAAAGTTGTAAGCGGAGAAACAGCCGATATCAAGTCCGGCAACTCGATACCGCTTAATGCTATCCCTGTGGGTACTATGGTTCACAATATCGAAATGCAACCGGGACGCGGCGGACAGATTGCTAAAACGGCGGGAGCGGCGGCTCAGCTTATGGCAAAAGAAGGTAAATACGCAACGTTACGCCTTCCTAGCGGTGAAATGAGAATGATTCCGCTTTCTTGCAGAGCTACTATCGGACAGGTGGGAAATCTTGACCACGAGCTTATAGCTTTAGGTAAAGCGGGCAGAAAGCGTCATATGGGTATCAAGCCTACGGTCCGCGGCGTTGTAATGAATCCATGCGACCATCCGCACGGCGGCGGCGAAGGCAAATCGCCTATCGGTATGGCAGGTCCGGTTTCACCTTGGGGCAAACCTACTTTGGATATAAGACGAGAAAAAAGAGAAAGAACACCGACAAGTTTATTGTCAAACGTATTAATTAGGGAGCATAAGATATATGTCAGAGAAGTATTAAAAAAGGACCTTATGTCGAAGAAAGACTTTTTAACAGGTTAAGGCTCAGAGCGACAGCAAAGATAAAAAGGTTATCAAGACCTGGTCGAGAAGCTCGACAATTTTCCCTGAATTTGTCGGAAGCACTATTGCCGTTTATGACGGAAGAAAGCACGTTCCCGTCTATTGCACAGAGGAAATGGTCGGTCATAAGCTTGGCGAGTTTGCGCCCACCCGTACTTTTAAAGGTCACGCGGGCGAAAAGACCACATCCGGCAAATAGAGGAGTTTATTATGGCAAACAGAATGAAAGAAAAAAGGCTGAAAGAGCAGAGTATAAAGATACAGACGTCCGTCTGCACAGGCAAATTATATCCGTATCTCGCCGTTCAAAGTAAGAGTGGTTATTGATACGGTAAGAGGTAAGTCCGTTAACGAAGCGTTAGCGATTTTGGAAGCTTTGCCAAAAGCCGGAAGCGAAATCGTCTTAAAGCTTATTAAGTCGGCTACCGCTAACGCTGAGCATAATCAAAGCTTGTCAAGAGCCGATTTGGTTGTTGCCGAGATTTTTGCGGACGAGGGCCCGATTTTAAAGCGCGTTCAGCCGGTTTCTAAGGGCAGAGCGTACAGAATCAACAAGCGTACAAGTCATATCACCGTAATTCTTGATACGCTCAAGGAGGTCAAATAATTTATGGGTCAGAAAGTTAATCCGAACGGCTTAAGAGTCGGCATCATTAAAGAATGGGACACCCTTTGGTTCGCAAGTAAAAAAGATTTTTCGGCCTTTCTTTTAGAAGACCACAAAATCCGTGAATTTATTAAGAAAAAATACTATACCTTCGGTATTTCAAAAGTTACTATCAAGCGTTCGCAAGGAAGCTTGGAGGTTAACGTAATAACTTCAAAACCCGGTATGATTATCGGTCATGAAGGGCGCGGGTATCGAAACATTTAAAAAGGAGCTTTCAAAAATTGTCGGAACTACTACAGCTCTGCACATCAACGTTTTAGAAGTTAAGCGTCCGGATATGGACGCGTACCTTAGTCGGAAAATATTGCGGCTCAGCTTGAAAAAAGAAGTTCTTTCAGAAGAACTATGAAACAGGCTATGGGCAGAGTTATGCGCAGCGGAGCAAAGGGTGTTAAGATTATGGTTGCGGGCCGTTTAGACGGAGCGGAAATCGCGAGAAGCGAGCATTATCACGAGGGTTCTATACCTCTTCAAACCTTGCGCGCCGACATCGACTACGGCACAGCTACCGCTCACACAACCTTCGGCGCAATCGGCGTTAAGGTTTGGGTTTATAAAGGCGAGAATTCTTCCGAAAGCGAAGAAAGCGGTTAAAGAAGGAGGCAAAGAGTAATTTATGTTAATGCCAAAAAGAGTTAAAAGACGCCGTGTTCAGCGCGGACGTATGAAAGGTAACGCTAACAAGGGGAACATTGTAGCTTACGGCGAATACGGCTTGTTGCGCAAACCTGCGGCTGGATAACATCAAACCAGATAGAGGCGGCCCGTGTCGCTATGACGCGTTATATTAAGCGCGGCGGACAGGTTTGGATAGATATTTTCCCTCATAAACCGGTAACTAAAAAGCCTGCCGAAACACGCATGGGTTCGGGTAAAGGTTCACCGGAATATTGGGTAGCGGTTATTAAGCCGGGCAGAGTTTTGTTTGAAATGGCGGGCGTTACGGAAGATATTGCAAGAGAAGCGTTAAGGCTTGCCGCGCATAAATTCCCATCAAATGCAAATTCGCGCGTAAAGATGAGCTTGTGAGCGCGGACGCACCGCAAAGCGCGGAAGTAAAAGAGGAGGTAAAGGCTAATGAAAGCTAAAGAAATAAGCGAAATGAAGACCGACGAGTTGACGCTTAAGCTTAACGACTTAAAACAAGAGCTTTTCAATCTTCGTTTTTCCCACACAACAGGACAGCTCAGCAACCCTATGCAAATGGTTGCCTGCAAAAAAGATATAGCAAGAATAAAGACTATTTTGCGCCAGCGTGAAATCGCTGCAAGCAAGAAAGCTTAAGGCGGGGAGGAGGAATTATAATGGAAAATTTAGAAAGAAATGAACGAAAAGTCAGAGAAGGTCTTGTTGTATCCGATAAAATGGATAAAACCATTGTTGTTGAGGTCAAGGACAAGGCAAAGCACCCTCTGTATAAAAAGACTATTAATAAATCGAAGAGATTTAAGGCTCATGACGAGAACAACGAATGCGGTATCGGCGACAAGGTAGAAATCGCGGAAACACGCCATATTTCAAAGGATAAATGTTGGCGCCTTGTTCGTATTATTGAAAAAGCGAAATAGGAAAACGAGGTTACTGAAAAGCCGATGCAAATGCGGCGGACTGCTTAAAAAGTCCGTCTCCGGATGTGGAAAATTATTTTGCGCTAATCGTTAATATTTTAATACTTGATTGAGCCGGAAAATACAGTTTTTGCGTCTGTCACAGACGTTTTCAGAGCCATCTAAAAGTAAGGAGTAGAGAATTTTATGATACAACCTCAATCGTATCTCAAAGTGGCTGATAACAGCGGCGCTAAAGAGATTATGTGCATAAGGGTGCTGGGCGGTTCTTTTCGGTACAGCGGTAATATCGGCGACGTTATTATAGCGTCTGTCAAAAGCGCGTCTACCGGCGGCACCGTAAAAAGGGCGATGTAGTTAAGGCTGTAATCGTCCGCACACATCAGGGAATCAACAGGCCGGACGGTTCGCATATCAGATTTGACGATAATGCGGCCGTTATAATTGATAACCAAAAACAGCCGCGCGGCACGCGTATATTCGGGCCGATAGCAAGAGAACTTCGTGATAAAGATTATATGAAAATTATATCTTTAGCACCGGAAGTTATGTAGGAGGAGCTTATGAATAATTTATTTGTTTGTAAAAAAAGGCGACAACGTTAAGCTTTTGGCCGGAAAAAACAAAGGCAAAACAGGTAAGGTTTTGTCTGTTGATCCCGAAACCAACAAGGTTGTTGTTGACGGCTGGAATATAATTGTTAAGCACGTTAAAGCAAAGAACGCGCAAAGCGCCGGCGGTATCCAAAAAGCGCCCGGCCAGATTGACGCAAGCAATGTTCAGATAATCTGTCCGTCTTGTTCTTATACTACGCGCGTAGGAAGCGGAACTGATACAAACGGCAAGAAAATCAGAATCTGCAAAAAATGCGGAGCGTCGCTCGATGTTAAGCAAAAAACAGATAAGAAAGCTAAAAAGTCTAAAAAGGACGAAGCGGCAAAAACCTGAAGAAAAGCCAGTAAAAAAGACAAAAGTAAAGGCTGAAGAAAAGACCGAAGCTGCGGCACCGGTTGCAGAAGAAAAAAAGAAAGCTGACGACGCTGTAAAAGCTGAAAAGCCGGCAGCAAAAAAAGCCGTTAAAAAAACGGACGATAAAGAATAATCGAATATTTATGGCAGAAACAAAAAATCAGGTAGCTAAAGAAGCTGCTGCCGATGCTAAAAAGTCCGCTGAGAAAGCGGCTCCGGCAGCTCCGAAAGCGGCAAAAACTGACGCAAAAGCGGCTCCTAAGGCAGCTCCGAAAAAAGGCTAAGCCAGAAACGGGCAAATCAAAAAATCCTGACAGAAACCGTTTGAAAAAGCGTTATACTCAGGAAATTATCCCTGCGTTAATGAAAGAAAAGGGATATAAGAATATTTTTGAGGTTCCGCGCTTAGAAAAATTATTCTTAATATGCGTCTTGGCGATATTAAAGATAACTCAAAGAGCGTTCAGATAGCACAAAACGAGCTTGAGGCAATTTGCGGACAAAAAGCTGTTCTTATGAAAGCTAAAAAATCCGTCGCTAACTTTAAGCTTAGAGAAAATCAGCCTATCGGAATTAAGGTTACTTTGCGCTCGGACAGAATGTATGAGTTTTTTGATAAGCTTATATCTGTCGCATTGCCGCGCGTAAGAGATTTCAGAGGAGTTTCTTCTAAATCCTTTGACGGCAGAGGCAACTATGCTATGGGTATTAAAGAGCAGATTATATTCCCCGAAATTTCCTACGAACAGGTAGAAAAAGTACGCGGATTTGATATTTGTATAGTAACTACGGCAAAATCGGACGATGACGCTAAAGCACTCCTTGTTAAGCTTGGAATGCCTTTCAAGAACTAACAGGGTAAAGGAGATAAAATAAGATGGCAAAAAAATCGATGATTGCAAAACAGCAAAGACCTGCAAAGTTTTCAACACGCGCATATACCCGCTGCAATATTTGCGGCAGGCCGCATGCGGTTTTGAAAAAATACGGCATTTGCAGAATATGCTTTAGGGATTTAGCTTATAAGGGCGAGATTCCGGGCGTAAAGAAGTCGAGCTGGTAAGGGGAGGAACAAAAATATGTTAGTTACAGATCCTATTGCAGATTTATTGACAAGAATACGTAACGCTCTTACAGCCCGTCACGATACTGTTGCTGTTCCCGCTTCAAGAATGAAAAAAGATATAGCTGATATTCTTGTTGCCGAAGGTTACATCAAGTCGGCGGAAATCGTTGATATTGACGGTCACAGCAATATTTTGATTACGCTAAAATACGGCGCAAAATACGCGCGTGTTATTACTAACTTAAAGCGTATTTCTAAGCCGGGCTTAGCGTTTATTGCGGATATGAGGACTTACCAAAGGTTTTGGGCGGTCTTGGTGTTGCAATTATCTCGACATCTAAGGGCGTTATGACCGACAAAGCGGCGCGAAACAGCAGAATAGGCGGCGAAGTGCTTGCCTATATATGGTAAGGAGGAGAATATATGTCAAGAATTGGTAAAATGCATATAGATATTCCTGCCGGAGTTACAGTGGAATATAAAGACAAAATTGTCACGGTTAAAGGCCCTAAGGGAAGCCTGTCACAATTTATTAACGACAAGAACGTAGACATAAAAGTCGAGGGAGCTGTCGCAACGGTTGAGCGCACAAGCGAAACTAAAGAAACAAAATCAAAGCACGGACTTTACCGCCAATTACTTGCTAATATGGTGAAAGGCGTTGTAACTCCGTACACAAAGGTTATAGTTATTCAGGGCGTAGGTTTTAAAGCCTCGGCTGCAAACGGAAAACTTGTTATGAATATCGGTTTTTCCCACCCTGTTGAATTTATAGCGCCCCAAGGCATCACGATTACGGTCGGCGATGTAAAAACGCAAAACTCTATGGCGATTACTCCCGTCACTATTACGGGCATAAGTAAAGAGCTTGTCGGTCAGGTTGCGGCAACTATTAAGAGTAAACGTCCTGTTGAGCCTTATCACAATTACGGATTGCATTATGCAGGTGAAGTTCTTGTGAAGAAAGAAGGCAAAACGGCCGGTAAGTAGGAGTAGGTTATGATAAATAAGGTTAATAAAAACGCTATCCGCGCTAAAAGACACTTGCGCGTACGCAGTAACATTGCGGGAACAAAGTCTTGCCCGCGAATGAATGTTTACAGAAGCACTCATATCTATGTTCAGCTTATTGACGACTCTTGCGGAAAAACGCTTGTTTCAAGCTCAACAATAGCAAAAGACGTTGTTGTTAAAGGCAAAACAAAGCAGGAAGCTGCGGTGATAGTCGGCGCGGACGTTGCAAAAAAGGCATTAAAGGCCGGCATCGAAAATGTAGTTTTTGACCGCGGCGGATATTTATATACAGGTCGTGTTAAAGCGCTTGCCGACGGTGCCCGTTCTGCGGGACTTAAGTTCTAAGGGAGGGTTATAAGAATGGCTAAAAGAGAAGAAATGAATAAACCGGACGACGGCATTAAGAGCAAGCTTGTCGCGGTTAACAGAGTAACAAAGGTTGTTAAGGGCGGACGCAACATGCGTTTCTCGGCTTTGGTTGTTGTCGGCGACGGCAACGGCAGTGTAGGCTGGGTAGGGTAAGGCGGCGGAAGTTCCCGAGGCTATTAAAAAAGCGGAGCAGTCCGCGCGCAGAAGTATGGAAAAGATTGCTCTTAACGGCAATACTATTCCGCACGAAATGACGGGAAAATTCGGCACATCTAAGGTGTTTATGAAACCGGCTCCGAAGGTACCGGAGTTATTGCCGGCGGTTCTGTAAGAGCGGTTGTCGAGCTTGCGGGTATCAAAAATATTACCGCTAAAAGCTTCGGTTCAAGAAATCCGATCAACAGCGTTAAAGCGGCTATTGCAGGCTTGTACGGTTTGCGTACGGCGGAACAGGTTGCGGCGCTTCGCGGCAAAACTACCGACGAAATATTAGGTTAGGTGAATAACAATGGCAACTAAAAAAACAGAAAACATTGAAAAAATGTTGAAAATAACGCTTGTTAAGAGCACTATCGGAAGTCTTGAAAAGCACAAGAAAACTGTTCAGGCGCTGGGATTGAAGAAAATCCGTTCAACTGCGACACACAAGGACAATGCCGCTATCAGAGGCATGTTGTTTACTGTCAGGCATCTTGTTACGGTCGAGGAGGTAAAATAATATGAAATTAGGTCAATTATCTCCTGCTGCCGGAGCTAGACAGTCTCAAAAGAGACTTGGGCGCGGTATAGGCTCGGGACTTGGAAAAACTGCCGGTAAAGGACATAAAGGTCAATGGGCAAGAAGCGGAGGCGGAGTCAGAATCGGATTCGAGGGCGGACAAAAATCGCTTTCACGCCGTTTACCAAAAGTAGGTTTTGACAATAATTGGCGTAAAAAGATTACTCTATCGTAAACTTAGGCGATTTAGAAGATTTTGAAAACGGCGCGACCGTTGACGAGAACAGCCTGCTTGAAAAGGGTATTTTATCAAAGATTGAGCCGTACGGAGTAAAAATTCTCGGCGACGGTACTTTTACTAAAAAATTAACTATAAAAGTAAGCAAGTTTACTGCTTCAATAAAAGGTTGAAAAAGCAGGCGGCAAGGCAGAGGTTTTATAACTTTTACGCTAAGTTTTGAGGCTTGAAAGCGTATTGAAATAATATTTCTTGTATGCCTGTAAAGCCGTTAAATTAGCCATAATGAAATTTTAGAGGTAAGATAATGTTTCAGACATTAATTAACGCGTTTAAGAATAAGGATGTCCGCAATAAAATTTTTATAACTTTGGCTTGCTTTTAGTTTATAGAATTGGTTGCTGGTTGCCTATTCCGGGCATAAGTGCGGACGTGTATAACGGTTGTCGGCACCGATTCAGGTACGACCAAACACTTACTGTATTTGTTATCGTCTATTACCGGCGGAGCGTTGCAAAACGGAGCGTTGCTTGCTATCGGCGTTTCGCCTTACATTAACGCGTCAATTATTATACAGCTATTGACGGTTGCTATTCCCAAACTTGAACAATGGTCAAAGCAGGGAGACGAGGGCCGCAAAAAAATAAACAAGGTTACAAGAGTTACAACCTTAGTTCTTGCTATTGCGCAGGCTATCGGTATTGTTTTCAGTTGGAACTCGTCAAACGGATTAAACGCGGCGGTTTTCGGCGCAAACGCTAAGGTTTGGGCGGTAGGAATTTTTGTTGCGATAATATTAATCGGCGGTTCAATGTTTACTATGTGGCTGGGCGAAAGAATTACCGAAATCGGTATCGGAAACGGTATTTCACTTCTTATCTTCGTAGGTATACTTTCGACCGCTGGCACATCAATTATCGCGTCAATTCAAAGCATCGCAACAGCTGTTGATAACACAAAGTTAGTCGAGCTTATTGCTTTCTTTTTACTTGTTATCGTTATATTTGCGTTCATCGTATTTATCGACCTTTCCGAACGCCGCGTGCCGATTCAGTACGCTAAGCAGATAAAGGGCAGAAAACAATATGGCGGACAGAATACCCATATTCCTATCAAAGTTAACGCAAGCGGAGTTTTACCTATTATTTTCGCTAACGCGCTTATTACATTCCCTCAATTAATTATGTCGCTGTTCTTACAGACAGAAAATTCTTTCTATGTTTGGTGGATGACATATATGGGTGTAGGAACCGTTGTTTATAGCATAGTGGTCGGCTTATTAATTTTATTCTTCAGCTATTTCTATGCGCAGGTTCAATTCAATCCCGAAGAGGTTTCAAGAAATATTCAGCAGTACGGCGGTTTTATCCCGGGTATAAGGCCGGGTAAGCCGACAAGCGAATATCTTTCAAAAATTTCAAAGCGCTTACGCTGTTCGGAGCAATATTCTTAGCGTTCATTGTTATTGTTCCGTCAATTATATTCAAGCTTGTTCTTGGCGACCAGGGAACGCTGTTAAACGCTTTCTCCGCAACAGGTATGCTAATCGTAGTTTCGGTTGCTCTTGAATTTGATAAGCAGTTGCAAAGCCAATTAATGATGAAGCAGTACAAAGGCTTCTTAAAGTAATATCTAGGGCGGGATACGAACGGCGAACAGAACCCTTACTCCCGTGCGTATTCAATATACTGCGTGGTCGCTCGGAACCTGTTTGCCGTTCGTCTGCCACCCAATCTATTACTTTAAGTTAGAACTAATTTCGTAAAAAAGGAATCATAAGAATGAATTTAATATTATTAGGCGCTCCGGGCGCAGGAAAAGGCACACAGGCAGTTCAAATAGCGCAGGAATATAAAATTCCGCATATTTCCACAGGCGATATTTTCCGCAAAAATCTTAAAGAGGGTACGCCTGTCGGTCTTAAAGGCAAAGGCTTTTATTGACAAAGGACAGCTGGTTCCAGACGAGGTTGTTGTAGAAATCGTCGAGCAAAGATTGAAAGAAGCTGACTGTAAAAACGGATATCTGTTAGACGGATTTCCTCGTACTATAAATCAGGCGGAAGCGCTTGACAAAATAACTAAAATCGACACCGTTATAAATATAGACGTAGACTTAAATAAACTTATGGCAAGGCTTGTGGGCAGACGCGTTTGTTCTAAATGCGGCGAAAGCTATCACATTACGACATACAGTGAAAAAGCTTGCCATAAATGCAGCGGCGAAGTAATTCAGCGCGCGGACGACAAGGAAGAAACGGTAAAATCAAGGCTTGATGTGTACGTTTCCCAAACCTCTCCGCTCATAGATTACTACACCAAAAAAGGTAAAATCAAAACGGTTGACGGTATGAAGGCTATCAGCGAAGTCTTTGAAGAGATTAAGAAGGTACTTAAAAGAACATAGCGAGCGGGATACGTACGGCAATACTGCGTGGCGTTCACAATGCTAATAGCATTGTTCGGCTCGGCGGAACCTTCACTCCCGTGCGTATTAGATATACTGCGTGGTCATTCAGAACCCGCTTGCCGCATGTCTGCCGCCCACTCTCTTCTTTTAAGTTTGGAGATAAAATGATACCTGTTAAGTCCGAAAAAGATATTGTTAAAATGCGCGCCGTGTGCAAAATAATTAAAGAGCTTTTCCCGTATATAGAGCAGTTTGTTAAAGCGGGAATATCGACAAAAGAACTTGACACGCTGGCGGAAAATTTTATACTTTCTCACGGAGCAAAGCCGAACTTTAAAAACTATAACGGTTTTCCCGCAAGCGCGTGTATATCGCTAAACGACGTAGTTGTTCACGGTATTCCTCCGAAAAGATTATTCTAAAGGACGGCGATATAGTTTCGGTCGATTTGGGAGCAGTACTTAACGGTTTTCACGGCGACGCGGCAAGAACGTTTGCGGTCGGAAAGATTGACAGCGAAAAGCAACGGCTCATTAACGTAACCAAAGAAAGCTTTTTTGAAGGACTGAAACAAGCAAGAGAAGGAAAGCGTATCGGCGATATATCAAACGCTGTTCAGACCTATGTTGAAAAAAACGGCTTTTCGGTAGTTAGAGTTATGGTCGGGCACGGCATAGGTAAAAAGCTTCACGAAGAACCTAGTGTTCCGAATTTCGGGCCTGCTGACCTTGGCGCTGTTATCAAAAAAGGCCATTGTTTATGTATAGAGCCGATGGTAAATGCCGGTACGTTCAAAGTCAAATTCGATTCCGACGGCTGGACTTGCAGAACACTGGATGGAAAAGCAAGCGCGCATTATGAAAATACAGTGCTTATAACGAAAACGGCGCGGAAATATTGACTGACTAAAAAATACGAATATTTGCCAAGCGATTTACTGTTTTTAAGCAGTTTTGACAAAATTATTAACGGCTAAAAACATTTTACAAATTACTATAAATATGTTATAATAATCAGTATGGACAAAATTATATGCTCTGCCGGTATGATAGTCAAAAGTTTAATGGGACACGACAAAGATAAGCTTTATGTAATAGTAAATATTGTCAATCCCGACTTTGTTTTGATAGCGGACGGAAAATCAAGAACAATCTCAAAACCAAAGCTTAAACGTCTGAGGCATCTGAAAATTATTAATTTTGAAAGTGCCTTAAAGGAAGAACAAATTCAAAAGCTTTCGGACAGTGATATTATAAAACTAATCAAAGAAAATAAAGTGAGGTAAATATGCCTAAAGACGATAATATCGAAGCTGACGGAACAGTGGTTGAGTGCTTACGCAACGCTATGTTCAAGGTTAAATTATCTAACGGACATATTGTCACCTGTACAATATCAGGCAAAATAAGAATGCATTATATAAAAATTTTGTCGGTGATACCGTCAAAATCGAAATGTCGCCCTATGACATAACAAAAGGCAGAATTACTTACAGAAATAAATTTTAATTAATAGCAGTATTTGCAAAACAGCTATTTCTAAGGAGAACTATTATGAAAGTCAGAACCTCTATAAAACCAATGTGCGACAAATGCAAAATAATCAAGCGTCACGGCAAGGTTATGAT
This sequence comes from Holotrichia oblita, assembly GCA_023690525.1. Classification (NCBI taxonomy): domain Eukaryota; kingdom Metazoa; phylum Arthropoda; class Insecta; order Coleoptera; family Scarabaeidae; genus Holotrichia; species Holotrichia oblita. The sequence goes on along the minus strand of JALQSN010000152.1, from coordinate 15,493 downwards.
AATTTGTTCAAAATACGCTAATCACAAACAGCGTCAAGGTTAATTATTTAACCTTGCTTTTTGCTGTTATTTGCTAAATTTTGCGGCTGGAATAATATTTGAAAAATCGCGGGAAACATTTCTTTGCTACCATTCCATAGCTTGAATTGTTTTTCAGTATTTATATAAACAAACATTTTATTTATTTTTAAGGAGAAAAAACGTGGCACGTATAGCTGGTATCGATTTGCCGAGAGAAAAACGCGTAGAAATAGGACTTACCTATATTTACGGAATCGGCAGACCTATGGCAAACAAAATTTTATTAGAAACGAAAGTAATCCCTGACACAAGAGTCAAGGATTTGACAGAAGACGAAGTGGCAAAGCTTAGGAATTATATCGAGAAAGAAGTTAAAGTAGAGGGCGACCTTCATAGAGAAGTCGCGCTTAACATTAAACGCCTTATGGAAATCGGATGCTATCGCGGTGTTCGTCACCGTAAAGGTTTGCCTGTACGCGGTCAGAATACAAAACAGAACGCGCGCACAAGAAAAGGGCCTAAACGCACTGTCGGCAGAGCTAAGGCTAAGAAATAAGGAGGTAAATTATGGCAGTTAAAAAAACAACAACCAAAAAAAGAGTAACAAAAAATATTGACAAGGGACAGGTTCATATCCAGTCGTCTTTCAATAATACGCTTATAACAATTACAGACGAACAGGGCAACGCTATTTCCGCGTGCAGCGCAGGCGCACTAGGCTTTAGAGGCAGCCGTAAATCTACTCCGTTTGCGGCCCAAGCAGCTTGTGAAAAAGCGGCGTTTGCGGCAAAAGAACAGGGACTGCGCTGTGTTGAGGTTTTCATAAAAGGACCCGGCGCGGGCAGAGAATCTGCCGTCAGGGCATTGGAAGTTGCGGGCTTAACCGTTTCGGCAATTACCGACGTTTCGCCTATCCCTCATAATGGTTGCAGACCGCCTAAGCGCAGAAGAGTATAAGGAGTAAATAAGAATTATGGCAAAATATACATGTGCAGATTGCAGACAGTGCAGACGCGAAGGTCAAAAACTATTTTTAAAAGGCGACCGTTGTACTTCAAAAAAGTGCGCTATTGAGCGTCGTCCGGTAGCTCCCGGCCAACACGGAACGGGAAGGCGCAAACCGTCCGAGTATAATACTCAGCTCCGCGAAAAGCAAAAAGGTTAAAAGAGCATACGGCTTATTAGAAAAGCAATTCCATGGCTACTATCAGGAAGCTGAACGTATCAAGGGAATTACCGGCGAAAATATGCTTATCATGCTTGAAAAACGTTTGACAATGTTATTTACCGTATGGGTATTGGTTCAAGCCGTGCTATGAGCCGTCAGATTGTTAACCATGCTCACATATTGGTTAACGGTAAAAATGTAAATATTCCATCATATCAAGTTAAAGTCGGCGACATTATTTCTGTTAAAGACAACAAGAAAGAAAACGAGCTGTTTAAAGAACTAAAGGGTGCTAAAATTGTTATGCCTAAATGGGTAGAATTCGACACCGAAACTTTTGTCGGTAAAATCGTTGAAAACCCGAAACGTGAAGATATCGACTTGAGCATAAACGAACAGTTGATTGTTGAATTGTATTCTAAATAATACATTACCGCGGTTTACAAAAAATTTATGCAAGCTTTTATTACAGCACCGGTTCAAAAAAGAATTTATGTTGATGCTAAAAGTATCATAAAATCCTTTTTGAGTCTTTATCAAAAATGCTAAATGGTCTTTAGCGAGTATGTTTTGTAAAATTGCCCAGTTTAAAAACAGAGAAGGAGATTTTATCAAATATGATGGAAATAGAAAAGCCAAGAATCACTCTGGAGGAAAGCGCGGACTTGCGCGAAGGCAAATTTATTGTTGAACCTTTGGAACGTGGTTATGGCACTACGCTGGGAAATGCGCTTAGACGTGTGCTATTGTCTGCGCTTCCGGGTACTGCGGTTGTCGGCATTAAAATCGACGGCGCAAATCACGAATTCAGCACTATCAAGGGTATCAAGGAAGACGTTGCTGAAATTATTCAAAACCTCAAAGGCTTAAATCTGAAAGCAAATTATTCAGACAAAACCTTAAAGAAAGTACTTAAAATAGAGCGTAATACACCGGGAATTATTACGGCGGCGGATATTGAAATTGATCCTGAGGTAGAAGTTTTAAATCCGGAAATGTATATTTGTACGCTTGACGAGGGCGGCAAACTATATATGGAAATTGTCGGTCGCTAAGGGCAGAGGCTATGTTGTTGCCGAGAAAAATAAGGACAGCTCACAGCCTATCGGTTTTATCGCCATTGACTCTATTTTTACTCCGGTTAAAGGCGCGAATTACAGCGTTGAAAGCACCAGAGTAGGTCAAAATATTGACTATGACAAGCTGACAATCGAGCTTAAAACCGACGGAAGCTTGTCGGCTAAGGACGTTTTAAGCCTTGCCGCAAAAGCTATCGAGGACCATATTAAGCTTTTTGTAAATCTTTCGGACACGATTTCGGGTATGGATATACTTATTTCGCGCGAAGAAGATAAACAGCAAAAGGTTCTGGAAATGAATATTGAAGATATGGATTTGTCCGTGCGCAGCTACAACTGTCTAAAGAGAGCCGGTATTCATACTGTTGAGGATTTGACAAAGCGTAGTGAGGACGATATGTTAAAGGTAAGAAACCTTGGCAGAAAGTCGCTTGACGAAGTAATTAACAAATTGCAAAGTTACGGCCTTGACCTAAAAAAGACAGATGACTAAGGAGATACGAGGATAATATGGAACAGAGAAAATTAGGCAGACCTACCGATCAAAGAAACGCGTTACTTCGTAATCAGGTGACCGCGCTTTTATGGGAAGGCAAAATTGAAACAACATATGCGCGCGCAAAAGAAGTCAGCCGTTTAGCCGACAAGATTTTGACGCTTGCAATAAATAGCTATACCGACACCGTTAAAAAGGTTGAGACGCGTATTAAGCACGAAAAAGTTAAGGCAAAAAACGGCGCGATTTCCGAAACCGAAAAAGAAATTAAGGTCGAGGTAGTAAACGACGGAGCTAAAAAGCTTGCGGCTCGCCGTAAGATTATGGCGGCTGTTTACGACGTCAAAGAACAGCGCAAAGAAAAAGAAACGGCTTCCGCTTTCAGAGGCAGAACCGAGCATATTCAACATCCTTTAATTGAAAAGCTGTTTAACGAATACGCTCCCCGTTACGCTCAGCGCGCAAACGACGTCGGCTCAAAAGGCGGCTATACAAGAGTTTTAAAAATGGGCTTCAGACGCGGCGACAGCGCAGAAATGGCACTAATTGAGTTGGTATAATGAAGTTGACTTTTTAAAAAAGTTTAAACAAAAAGAGTTTATCTTAATTGATAAGCTCTTTTTATTATTCTTTATTATTGTTGAGATTCTTCGTAAGCCAACCTTTGGAGCAGACTCAGAATGACAGAAATTATTAAAAACTTTTCTGTCATTCTGAGTCTGCTCCAAAGGTTGGCTTACGAAGAATCTCATCTGCTTTAATATTACGCAATTCCTTCTTTATTTTTAATTTATGACCATTGCCATAAGCTAAGACTTTTTATAAATATTATTATATAATTTAATTATTAAAAAAGCGTAAGCTATTGTCATTTTGAGTTTTCTCCAAAGGTGGCTATCAAAGAATCTCTCTCATTAAATTTTTATTTTGTTGAGATTCTTCGTAAGGAGCGCGTTGGAGCCGAGCTCAGAATGACAAAATATTTTTTCAGCCCAAATTCGGCTATGTTAAGTTTTATGTTTTAATATCATGTATAATATTATTATAGTAAAAATTTTATCGGAGAAACAAAAATGGAAAAAGAAACTACCCAAGAGAAAGCATGTGAGAATTGTAGTTATTATTCAGCGCATTATATTAAAGAAAATACAAGATATCGCAAAATAAGCTGTGGAATCTGTTTAAACACTCATAAAAGAAAGCCTGTTTTATGCGGATATTGGGAAGATGCACAAATGAGAAAAGGGGAGAGAAAAAAGTCGATAACTAAAACGCTGGAATCTATGGCTCAGCATATAGAAGAAATCGCTTTGATTTTAAAAGAAGAAATATAATAATTATTTTAAAATGGAGTTTTACTTTGATTAATGACCTGTTAAATCTTGACTTTTTTATTGTCTTTTTGATAGAATTAATGAAACGGCATATAGGAGAAAAAAATGAAAATTACGGCGCTTGTAGAAAATACTACGGCTAACAAAGAGCTTACGGCTATGCATGGGCTTAGCCTTTTTATAGAGACGTCAAAGCACAAAATATTGGTTGATACCGGCAGCGGCGATTTATTTTTCAGGAACGCGCAAAAGCTAGGTGTCGATATTGCGGAGGTGGATATTGCTATAATTACGCACGGACATTCTGATCACGGCGGGGGATTAGAATGCTTTTTAGAGCATAATAAAACGGCTAAGGTTTATATAAGTGAATCGGCGTTTTTGCCGCACTATGTTAGGATTGCGGGATTTATTAAAAAATATATAGGGCTTGATGTGCAATATAAAAATCACCCGCAGGTCATTAAAACTACGGGTGATTTGAAAATAAACGAGCAAGTTACATTGATTTGTAGTCCTCTCGGCAAAAATTTCATGCCGAAGTTTAACGTTACCCTTTTAGAAAAGAAAGGCCGGAAAACTGTTAAGGATGCGTTCGACCACGAGCAGAGCGTTATAATTTCCGAAGATAAGAATGTACTTATCGGCGGCTGCGCTCACAGGGGTATAGTTAATATTATTCAGGATGCTAAAGAAAAAACAAACGGTAATATTGAAGTTTGCATCAGCGGTTTTCATTTGTTTAATCCTGCGTCTCAAAAAACAGAGGACGCGGACAGAATCGAAAAGATAGCCGGTGAGCTTATAAAAAATAATATTGAATATTATACCTGCCATTGCACGGGAACAAAAGCTTACGAAATTCTAAAAAGCAAAATGAATGAAAAAATAAATTACTTGTCAACGGGACAGAGCATAGAATTATAAAATCCTACCTTCTCCGACGGGTTTTCATTAAAAGAATTGCGAGAAAACGCAGGAATTGTAACAGAGACATTAAGAATGCGACTACGTACGTCAGCGCGGCTGCAGAGAGGACTTTTTTGCTTGAGAAGCTTCTTTATTGGTATAAGCTTTCGAGTCTCTAATGCTCTTTAAAGCCCTTGAGCTTGCGTTAAATTCGGTCGGAAGAGTTACAAACGTAAACAGGGTTGATGCGCCGAAAAGTATAAGGCCGGCATAAACAATTAAATTACCTATTAAAGGATTGTAAACAAAAAAGCCAAGCAGTATTCCCACAAGAATAATAGGCATATACATGCGGTTAACGATATTTACAACCGGTACAAGCGCGGAACGTATTTTTGCAAAAGCGTAATTATTATTATGCTGGATTGCGTGTCCGACCTCGTGACAAGCAACGCCTATGGCAGCGATTGAATTAGAATTGTATACCGTATCCGAAAGAGACACCGTATCGTTCCTCGGGTCGTAGTGGTCGGTTAGATTGCCTTCGCATCTGTTAATCGCAACGTGCTGCAAGCCGTTATCATCCAGCATTTTTCTTGCGACCTTGAACGCGCTCATTCCTGAGCTTGAGCTGACATCGGAGTATTTTTTAAAAGTCATATTAACCGAAAGGCTTGCTAATAGTCCTGCTATGACTATAACAACCAAGGCAATAAGTACGATTATATAAAACTTTTCTTCGGGAGCCAGCAAATTCCAAAATTCTGCCATATTTTTAACCTCTATTTTTATTTATAATTAATCATATTATATAAGTTATTAATCAATCTGTCAAATGTTTAAAAAAAATAAGAGCGCATAAAGTGTCGTCCGTGCAAGTTAATGCGGATGCCGACATTCACTCATCGGCATGAAAATAGAATCTCAGCTTGTAAAAAATTTGTATTTTCAGCGGTTGAGATCCTTCGCGGGGGAGCGCTTTGGAGTCAAGCTCAGGATGACAAAGTATAGGTATAGCTAGCTTTTGAGGTTTCAGCTAATACAGAGGCAAACTGCTGTCATATTAAAAAATACCGGACAATATTATGATTGTCCGGTATTTATGTTTAAATATTAAATTATTTCAGCTCGATTTTAGCGCCGGCTTCTTCGAATTTCTTTTTGAATTCTTCAGCTGTCTGCTTTGATAAGCCCTCTTTAATTGTGCTAGGCGCGGCGTCAACAAGCGCTTTTGCTTCGCCGAGTCCAAGGCCAGTAGCTTCTCTTGCAACTTTAATAACGCCGATTTTGTTTGCGCCGACTTCTTTAAGAACAAGAGTGAACTCTGTCTTTTCTTCTTCCTCAACGGCTGCGGGAGCTGCGCCGGCTGCAGGAGCTGCCATAGCCATAGCTGCGGCCGATACTCCGAATTCAGTTTCAAGCATTTTAACGAACTCGTTAAGCTCTAAAACTGACATACCTTTTACTTCTTCTAACATTTTATTTAAATCTGCCATAATATTTTTATTATCTCCTTAAATTTTTCTTATTTGATTTTTTTATTATTAAACATTTTCTTGTGATTTCAAGACGCTCTGGAAAGATGTAGAGAATGGTGCAAATTGCGGTTTTTAAACTAGGAGCTGTATATTTAATACGCGACGACGTTCAAAGTTCCAATTTGCGACATTATGTGCGTCTTTACAGAGTGTCGTTAAGCTTGTTTTTTTGCAATCTCGCTCAAAGCTACGGCTAAAGAACGAACAGGGCTTTGCAGCATTCCGAGCAACTGAGCAACAAGCACAGGCTTTGCAGGGATTTTTGAGTAAGCCTTAATTTCATCGGCCGAAACTTTCTTGGACTCGATTATACCGCCTTTTACAGCAAGCTTCGGATATTTACCGGAACATTCAACAAGAATTTTTGCAGGGGCAATAGCGTCGTCGTATGAAAAAGCGACAGCTGTAGGGCCCTCTAAAATCTTGTCAAAGCCTGTATAATTTGCTTCGTTGAAAGCGCGCAATACAAGTCTATTTTTAAGCACTTTGTAATCTACTTTTGCTTTACGCAGCTCATTGCGCACAGTAGTATCTTCTTTAACGGTAAGCCCGCGATAGTTAACAATTACGACTGACTTTGCTTTTAGGACTTTTTCTTTAATTTCCGCTACTTCTTGCGCTTTTTGAGCTAAAATTTCTTTTGACATTTTTCTACCTCCTTGTAAGTTTTGATGTTAAATAAAAATAGCCTTGACAAAGAATAATCTTTAAGACAAGGCTATAATAATCTCTAAAAATAAAGCATTTAAGCTTTTATAATTGTTGATTTGTTATGCCTCGGCAAGCCCGCATAAGCGGCTTAAGTAATTAATAAAAATTACACTTGTTGTCTTAGGCTATTAAATTTTGAATTATGTTCTGTAAGTTATCTTAATGCCGGGGCCCATTGTGCTGGCTGCGTATACGGATTTGATGTAAACGCCTTTTGCCGCCGAAGGCTTAGCTTTAACGATAGCATCCATAAGAGTTGTAAAGTTTTCAGTCAGCTTTTCTGTTCCGAAAGATTTTTTACCGATAGGGCAGTGAACAATCGCCGTTTTATCAACGCGGTATTCAACCTTTCCGGCTTTTGTCTCTTTAATAGCTTTTGCTATATCCATTGTAACCGTTCCTGATTTAGGCGAAGGCATTAAGCCTTTAGGTCCGAGGATTTTTGCAACGCGTCCGAGCTGTCCCATCATATCGGGGGAGGTGATACATACGTCGAAGTCAAGGAAATTATCATTGAGGATTTTAGCGATAATTTCTTCCGCTCCTACAATATCCGCGCCTTCCTTTAATGCAATGTCTGCTTTTTCGCCCTTAGCGATAACCAAAACCTTTACGGTTTTACCGGTTCCGTTAGGCAGAACTACCGTTCCTCTGACTTGCTGGTCAGCTTGTTTTGGGTCAACGCCGAGCCTTACGTGTAATTCAATTGTTTCGTCAAACTTAGCTTTTGCAGTTTCGATAACATTTTTCATAGCGTCGGCTAATTCATAGGGTTTAGTTAAGTCTACCGCTTTAACGCTTGCGTTATATTTTTTTCCGTGTTTCATATCCGCTCCTCCTTAGTCAATCACAACAACGCCCATAGAGCGTGCCGTGCCTGCAACCATACTCATAGCCGCGTCTAAGTCAGCCGCGTTTAAGTCGGGCATCTTTAAAGTAGCGATATCTTTAATCTGAGCTTTAGTGATTTTTGCGACCTTGTCCTTGTTAGGCTTAGCCGAACCGCTTTCAACGCCTACAGCTTTCTTAATTAGAACAGCAGCCGGCGGAGTCTTCAAAACGAACGTAAACGAACGGTCGGCATATATACTGATAACAACCGGTATAATTAAACCTGCCTGCTCTTTAGTTCTTTCGTTGAACTCTTTAGTAAAGCCCGGAATATTAATTCCGTGTGGTCCTAAGGACGAGCCGACCGGCGGACCGGGCGTTGCTTTTCCCGCAGGAAGCTGCAGCTTTACCATAGCATTAACTTTCTTTGCCATAATGTTATTCTCCTTGTAAAATAATTTTTGAACCGTTACTTAATATTAAAAAATGCACATCTTTGCGGTTCTTTTCAATCGCCTCTGCGTTATTTTTTTCGTTCGTAGCGTGGCTACGCCCTGCAAAAAATGCCTTGACAGGCTTGAAAATCCCTCACAAATTCGACATTTTTAAATATAGTGCCGGTTCTTATACAATCGCGGTGCTAACGAACGGTAAATAAACTCTCCGCTTATTCGCGTTCTCCCGTAAATGCCTGAATGATAATAAGAGTAAAAATATAAAATCGCTTTTTTGAAGAGCCGCCCCGAAAAAAGCGCTTTTTTAAGCCGTCCAAGTCGGATTAAGCAAGCGTAGCGAAGCTTAACGTTTGGACGGAAAAGTTTTAGTATCCGAGCTTTTCTATCTGGTACATTTCAAGGTCAACCGGAGTTTCTCTGCCGAACATGCTGACAATGACCTTGCATTTTGAATTCAGCGCGTCTACCGACTCTATAACTCCGATAAAGCCTTCAAGCGGCCCTTGAGTAATTTTTACGCGTTGTCCTACTGCTAAATCCGTCTCAACAACAAATTTTTCAAGATGCATGCGTTTAATTTCTTCTTCGGTAAGCGGCATAGGGCGTCCTTGCGGGCCGACAAAGCCTGTAACGCCGCGGGTGTTTGTTATCATGTGCCACATATCGTTGTTGTATTCCATTTTTATGATGACGTAGCAGGGAAACATTCTGCGCTGAACTATTTTACGCTTGCCCTTCTTTTTCCTCGACAACGTCTTCCATAGGAATAGTTATCTCGTAAAGCCTGTCCATCATGTTGTTTTTTTCAAAAACCATTTTCAGGTTGTCTTTAACCATATTCTCATAACCTGAATATGTGTGAAGGACATACCATTTTGCATCTTCTATTCCCATATTTTTATCCTAAATTAATTATAGTATCGGCAGATTGCCAAAACTTGCGGCAATTTTCGCCGATAACATTGTTAAATCTGTTGCAATATTAGAAAAAACAGCTGTTGGTTCTCCAAGACCGCGAACTAACAGCTTGTATAAAGCCTGAAGTCCCGCGTCCATACCCATAAGCACAAGCAAAAAGAACAGCGTAACGGCTAAAACTACGCCCGTTTGCGCTACTACTTTTGAAAAGGTAGGCCACGTAACTTTTTTAAGTTCGCCGCCAAGCGCCTTTATTTTTGTGCCGAACTTTCTTTTTTCGGGCTTATTTTCAGATGCCATAACAATCTCCTTTTTTTCAAAAAGTAAAGAAACAATAAGAACCACTGCGCGTTAAAGCTAATGCTTAAAAAGCTGTAACGCGACGGGCAATTACTTTGTTTCTTTATGAGCTGTGTGCTTTTTGCAAAACCTGCAATACTTAGAAAGCTCGATTCTGTCAGGGTCATTCTTCTTGTTCTTCATATTGTCATAGTTGCGTTGTTTGCATTCTGTGCAAGCAAGAGTTATTTTTGTTCTCATAACGGCAACCTCCTTTGAAATTAAATTATAAACTTAAAAATACACCACGAGAATGGTGCTTATCTATAATAACAAAAAGAGCCGCGCCTGTCAAGCGAAAATAATATGATTTTAAAAGTAAAAATAAAAACTTGCCGCGCTCTTTTTACAGCCGGCAAGTCATATATTCAATCTTTAGATATTAGTTAAGTTGATAAGCCCTTGAAGATTTTGCAGTCCTACCGCTTTTTTTACCTGCTTTCCGCCGTTAAAAACCAGCAAGGTGGGGATACTCATAACGCCGTAGGTTTGAGCTAAGTCACTGTTATCGTCAACGTTTAGCTTGCATACCTTTACTTTATGGCCGTACTGCTTGTTAAAATCGTCCAAAATCGGAGCTTGCGAACGGCACGGCCCGCACCACGGCGCCCAAAAATCGATAAGAACGGGAACGTTTTTTTCCTGTAAAACTTCCTTTGAAAAGTTTGAATTGTTAAGTTCTAATGCCATAATATTGCTCCTTAATCCTGATGTATTATAAAATTAGTCTATGTTTGATTAGCAATACTATACTATATTTGTTAATATTTGTCAAATCTAATAATAATTATTGTAATTTATTAAAAAATAGTTGACAAAAAGCAATAAATAGCATACTATATGTAATATATATATGTCTTTTGGAGATTAAATGAAAAATATAAAATTAAAATTGGCAAGAGTAGAGAAAGACTTATCGCAAGATGAGCTTGCCCAAGCAGTCGATGTGACAAGACAGACAATATGTTTGATAGAAAGCGGGGACTATAATCCCACAATAAATTTATGTATTGCTATTTGCAAGGCGTTAAACAAGACTTTAAACGATTTGTTTTGGGAGGAGAATAAATAATGAAAAAATTAGACGAGAGGCAACAGCTTTTACAGGGCAAAATTTTTAAACATACGGTAGTGATTATGGCGATATTGCTTTTTATGACTGCGTTTTTAGTTAATTACGGATATAATATCGCCGAGGGAATGTGGTCATATGTTCTTATAGTTGTTGTAGCAGTGGTGACCGGACTAATAGAAATGATTTGGCGTGATGTGTTCACTTTCAATGAAGAGCATCAAATAATTACTTTTGGTATTATTGGTATTTTGGGAATAATTTTGATTATTATGACTGTCATTGATATGATAAATTTGAAAAGCAGTTTGATAACGCAAAACAGCTTGTCTGAAAGCGGTGCAAATCTGGTTATGGGTATTCTTTATATTGGGGTTATCGGCTCATTTACAGCAAAGAAAATTATTGGTAAGAAAAAAATGAAGGAGGGGGATAAAAATGATTGATAAAATTGCAGTTATTTCTGCGGCGGGAATTTGCCTGATTATATCCTTAATATTGTTAAGCGGGAAAGGCTCAATGCTTATTGCCGGCTTTAATATGCTTTCAAAGGAAAAGCGCGACCTCATTGATGAAGTTGCATTAAGTAAATTTTTGGGTAAAATAATGCTATTGGTAACAATCGGATTGACGCTTTGTTTTGCAAGTATGTTTTTTGATATAAAATGGCTTTTAATAGTATTAGTAGTTTTAACAATCAGCCCTGTAATTTTCGCCATTGTTTATACATGGAAATATAAAAAGTTTTTGAAGAAAGAAAAAAAGCATATTGATTAGAAGTCAATAAAATAAGACGGCACATTCTTTATGCGCCGTCTTTTAATAATTCAATTAAATCTTATCTAAAGCCAAAATTGCGGCGTAATAAATTTCGTATAGTTTTTCAAATTGCTCAATGCTTATCCGTTCGTCTATGTTGTGAATGTTTGTTACGGTGTCGGGGAAGGTCGGTCCGAAAGCAACCGCGTTCGGTAACTCTCTTGCATATGTTCCGCCGCCCGTCTGCACGGTATAGGACGGCTTGCCCGTAACGGAAGTGTAGACGTTCAGCAGTGTTTGGATGAGCTTGTCGCTCTCGTCAATATAAAGATTTTCAGCATATCGCAAAATTGTAAGATTAGAATTTTTTGGTAATTTTGCTTTTATTTTAGCTACGATTTCATCCTTGTCCGCGCTTATCGGAAGACGCAAATCAAGAGTTAAATTAATCATATTTTTATCGTAATTAATGACGCCCAAGTTCATAGTGAGCGCGCCTGATTTTTTATCGTTGCAGGCAATTCCGAGTCTTTCGGCGGCAAGGCTGCTGCAAAACAGCTTATCTATCAGACTTAATGTTTCGCAAGCGCCGGAGCCGTTTAAAGCGGTTAAAAGAGTGAATAATTTAAATATAGCGTTATCAGCCTTGTGCGGAGCCATTGCGTGGCCTGCGATTCCGGTTGTTTTAATAAAAATTTTGCCGTCCGAAACATTAAGAGAAAAGTCGCTTACGCCTGCGCCGGAAGCGATTATATTTTTAAGTAATTCAGGCTTTGAAAATACGCTTGAATCTAAGTTTTCACCGCCTGTTTTTTTAAGCTTTTCAGCAAACTCACCGTTAAGGCTTAGCGTCATTTGCGCGCTGTCGGGAACGACGTTAGCGCGGTTTCCGGCAGACAAAGAAATAATATTTTCCGCAAAAATTTCATCGGCCGGAATGGACAGTTCTAAATGCAAGATTCCTTTTTCACTGTTGATTATAGGAAAGTCAGAGTCGGGGACTATGGACATTTTTGGAATTTCACCGTGGTTCTTATAGTGCTTCATACACAGCGAGCCGTTCTCTTCGTTACAGCCTACAATCAAACGTATGCGGTTTTTAAGCTTAATATTTTTTTCTTTCAGCTCTTTTAAAATATGCAGCGCAATAATAACACAGCCTTTGTTATCGACAACGCCGCGCCCGTAAAGATAGCCTTCGTCTATCGTCAGGTTGTATGCGGGGTAGCTCCAGCCGTCTCCTGCCGGTACAACGTCCAAATGTCCCAAAACGCCTATCATTCCGTCTCCGCCGCCGACCTCGGCATATCCGCAGTAGCCGTCCAGCTCGCCGCATTTTAAATTATAGCTTGCCGCTTTTTTCAAAAACCAGTCTAACGTTGCGCGCATATTTTTCCCGAACGGCGCATTATCGGAGGGACTTGAAAGAACGCTTTCAATGCTAAGAAGTTCCTGTAAATCGTTGAGCATAGAGATTACTCCTTTTTAATAACGCCACGCCGCCAAACGTAAATTTGCGCAAGCGTCAAAAAACGTGATTTTTGGCTGCAAATTTAGCGGCGACTTAAATTTTGGTTAAAATCCTTTTCTAGTTAGGAGAGGACATATAGTGGACATTATACGGGCTACGCGCGGCATTTCGCCTCAGTTGTGTACATGAAGAAACGTTTCGTACAAAATGCCGCCTGTTACCCGTCTAATACCCACTCTCTGCCACTCCTGCTAATACTTTTGGAATAAAGATGTCCACTCTTTTTCAAGTTTTTTCGCTTGCAAAAATATTTTATTCAGCTTATAATAATATAATAGCTGAGTACAGTTATACTACTTTTATAAAAAATTGTCAAACGGGAGTTGAGAGAAATTTATGGTACGCACACGCTTTGCCCCTTCGCCAACGGGATATCTTCATATCGGCGGACTCAGAACCGCGCTTTACGCTTATCTTTTTGCAAAGAAAAATAACGGCACGTTTATTTTGCGCATAGAGGATACGGATTTGGAACGCTATGTCGAGGGTGCGAACGAAATAATTTACAGAACGCTTAAAAATTCGGGGCTTGTTTATGACGAAGGTCCGGACGTGGGCGGGCAGTACGGCTCGTATATTCAAAGTGAACGCAAAGACACATATTTACAGTACGCAAAGCAGCTTGTCGAAAACGGCGGCGCGTATTATTGCTTTTGCTCTAAGGAAAGATTAGAACAGCTGCATAATGACGGCGCGCAAAAATACGATAAAAAATGTATGCATCTGTCTGAGGAAGAGGTTGAACGCAGGCTGAAAAGCGGCGAGACGTACGTAATAAGACAGAACATTCCCGCTGTCGGCGTAAGCTCGTATACCGACCTTGTTTTTGGCGAAATTACAGTTGATTATAAGGATTTAGAGGATAATATTCTGATAAAGTCGGACGGTATGCCGACATATAATTTTGCTAACGTTGTTGATGACCACCTTATGGCTATTAATTATGTAATCAGGGGTACGGAGTATCTTTCAAGCACGCCTAAATATAATCTTATATACGACGGGCTGGGAGCGTCCGCAATATATTCACTTGCAGCCGATTATGAAAGACGCGACCCGCAAGCTTTCAAAACGGCACGGCGACGCGTCATATGAGGATTTTATTAAAAAAGGATACTTAAAGAAGCCATAATCAATTATATCGCGCTACTAGGCTGGAGCCCTAAGGACAACCGCGAAAAACTTTCGCTTGCTGAAATGAGAGAACTGTTTTCGATTGACGGATTGAGTAAGTCCGCTTCGATTTTTGACGAAAACAAAATGCGCTGGCTTAATTCGTTATATATAAAAGAAATGACGCCGCAGGACTTTCATAATTACGCCTTGCCGTTCTATAAAGAAATAGATTACTTAAAAGGATATAATCTTGAACTCCTTAGCAGTCTTTTACATTCGCGCACCGAGGTTTTTTCGGACGTTAAAGATTTAACATCTTTTTTGACCGCGTTTGAGGGCTTTGATTTAGCGCATTTTACAAACGAGAAATGGAAAACAAATCCTGCTTTGGCAAAAGAAATGCTTGAAAAATTATTGCCGTGCGTTGAAAGCGGTTTTGACAATCTTCACGACGCGCTTGTAGCTTTTTCGGAAAGCAACGGTTATAAAAAAGGACAGACTCTCTGGATATTCAGAATCGCGATTACAGGCTCGCCCGTAACTCCAGGTGGCGCTGCCGAAATGGCGCAGCTATTAGGTAAAGAACGCACGATAGAAAGAATGAAAGCAGTTTTAAAGAGGTTGTAAGATAAAGCAAAAAAGAAATTAAAAGGACGCTGTATACAGCGTCCTCAGACTGTAGGCAAATAAAATTAATTTCAAAAATTCAAGGTGTCCCTGCAGCCAAGCGAAGCGACCGCCTACGAGCTTGCGAGTACATTTTTGCCTTTAATGGCGCAAAAACGGTGAGTGCCGAAGGGGGTTCCTCAAAGGGGAAACTATGTGTCCCCTGAAAGCGTAGTTATGCGGGGCGGGAAGTAGAATAGTTGTTTAACGTATAAACTAGGTTAAAAGATTCCGTAAGATTGTTTATGTCGTATTGAGCCGTGCGCATTGAAACTATTACTTTGCTTGTCGATACGCTGTTGTTTGAATTTGTAAACTTTGTACCCGGTTCGCTTAAGTAAAGTACAAGACTAGGGCCGGGGAGCTTATCATTTTTTGTAATTAAGGTTTTCATACAGTTAACCGGATAGTCGCCGTTTTCACTTGCGGTCAGATAATCCTTAGCAAACGCTTCGTCTAAATTAAATACAGTATATTCTTTGCTTACCGAAACGTTTACGCCCAGGTTAGTATATTTGCCTTTTTTGTCTAAGACGGGGACGGTTTCGAA
>JALQSN010000151.1:0-104606 GCA_023690525.1 Holotrichia oblita | reverse complement strand
CCAAATTAAAAAAGCGAGAGAAGAACTTGAGAAATATACCGGCAAACGAGCCTGCACCAAAGATGGCTCACATGTAGAGCTTTATGCTAATATAGGCGGCCCTGACGAAATGGAAAGCGTATTACTAAACGGCGCGGATGGCATTGGCTTGTTCAGGACAGAATTTTTATTTATGGACAGAAAAGATGTACCGTCTGAAGAGGAGCAGTTTGTTTCGTATAAACGGGTTGCTGAAGCAATGAACGGCAAGCCGGTTATTATCCGCACTCTTGATATTGGCGGCGATAAGGATGTTCCTTATCTTAACCTGCCGAAAGAAGAAAATCCGTTTTTAGGTTACAGAGCGATACGCTTATGTTTAGACAGACAGGAGCTTTTTAATACGCAAATATCAGCGCTGTTGCGGGCAAGCGCTTATGGTAATATAAAAATAATGCTGCCAATGATAAGTACCGTTGACGAGTTAAGAGCTGCAAAAAAGCTTATTGACGCAATGAAAGAGCTACTTAAAGAAAAAGGCATCGCATTTGATAAGGATATAGAAGTCGGTATTATGATTGAAACTCCAGCCGCTTCGATAATATCCGATATCCTTGCTAAAGAATGTGATTTCTTCAGTATAGGTACTAATGACCTGACACAGTACACAATGGCTGCAGACAGAGGTAATAAAAAAGTAGCTTATTTATATGAAACTTATAATCCTGCTGTGCTTCGGAGTATTGCGACAGTCATAACAAATGGCAAAAAAGCGGGAATTATGGTGGGCATGTGCGGCGAAGCAGCCGGCGACAGCCTTATGATACCGTTTTTACTGGCAGCAGGACTGGATGAATTTAGTATGACTGCATCATCAATACTTCCGGCTAAGAAGCAGATAAGCGGGCTTGACCAAAATGGGCTTAAGGAAATACTAGGTACTGTTTTAGAACTTAGAACAGCCAGTGAGGTTAAAGAATATTTGGGGAAATTATAGATATCATTAAAAAAGGCTGTTGCTTAACTGAAAAATCAGTAGCAACAGCTTTTCTATTTATCTAAAAAATCTAAATCCATCCTGCACTCGCTTAACATGATACCATTTACTTGTTTGATAAGAGCCAGCATCTCACGCTCGCTAAGCAGAAACTCCTTAGTTTCGTCGTTAAGCATAAGCTCGGCATACAGCTTGCTTAGGTACTGCTCTTCGCTGAATGGCGGCTCAATTCCCTGCATATATTTCATCTCAAAATCAAGCTGAACCCGCTTATATTCCATAAGCCGGTTGTTCAACTCGTCGTTCCGGCTGATGTTCCTTGCGGCCTTCTTATATCTGCTATACATCGCACTGCCTGCTAATGAGGACGCAAGCTCCCTTGCCATGGATAATATTGCTTCCATTGCATTTTCCTCCGCTATACTTCCATAATTATAGGTAAAATCATAGGGCTGCGTTTTGTTTTCTGCCACACATATTCCCTCAAAGTATCTTTGATAATTGATTTGACGTAAATCCATTCGTTTGTGTTTTTATCATCACATTTTTCCAGTGCGTTTCTCACAACGCGTCTGGCTTCATCCATCAAATTTTCCGATTCTCTAACATATACAAAACCGCGTGATATTATATCCGGCCCTGCAATAACATGCCCCGATTCGCTCTCGATTGTAACGACTACTATCATTAAACCGTCCTGCGAAAGATGCTTCCTGTCGCGAAGGACAATATTGCCGACATCGCCGACACCAAGACCGTCTACTAATACCTGCCCCGCCGTAACCGCACCGTTTATTTTTGCCGTCTGCGCGGTTATTTCAAGCACCGCGCCGTTATTCATAACAAACACGTTGTCTCTTGGCATACCAAGAGATACGGCAAGCTCCTTATGCAATATAAGATGCTTGTACTCCCCATGAACCGGCATAAAATATTTCGGTTTTATAAGCGCATGCAGCAGTTTTAATTCTTCCTGTCTTGCGTGGCCTGATACGTGTATCTCCATCAAGCCTTCATATATAACTTCCGCGCCTCTTTTCATAAGCTCGTTAATTACCTTAGAAATTGTTTTTTCGTTTCCGGGAATCGGTGATGCTGAAATGATAACCTTATCACCCGGCTTTATTTCGACTTGCTTATGCTCCGACAGAGCCATCCGCGAAAGCGCCGCCATAGGCTCGCCCTGGCTACCTGTTGTTATAATCACAAGCTGACTGTCTGTATAATTGTGAATCTCAGATATATCAATCCATATATTGTTGGGTATGGTTAAATACCCAAGCTCGCTGGCCGTTTTAACAGCGTTAGCCATGCTTCTTCCAACCACGGCAACTTTGCGCTTGTGCCTTACTGCGGAATTTATTATTTGTTGTATACGGTGAATATTTGATGAAAATGTAGCCACAAGTATCCGCTGAAGCTTTGATTGTTGAAAAATTTCTTCGAAAATAACGCCGACTGTTCTTTCCGACATAGTGTAGCCTTTTAACTCGACATTTGTGCTGTCGCAAAGGAATAACAGCACTCCTTTTTTCCCAAGCTCGGCGAACCTTTGAAGGTTTATCGATTCGCCCTGTATCGGCGTATAATCAACTTTAAAATCCCCTGAATGTACAATCATTCCGGCCGGAGTGTTTATCGCAAGGGCAACCGAATCTGCGATACTATGTGTCGTATGGATAAACTCTACCTTAAATACGCCCAGCTTTATGCTTTCTCCCGCTTTTAAGCAGTTGAGGGTAAGTTTAAGATTATGCTCCTTAAGTTTATTCTCTAACAAACCAAGCGTAAGCTTTGTGGCGTATATCGGTACGTCTAAATCCTTAAAAATATATGGCGTCGAGCCAATATGATCTTCATGCCCATGCGTCAATATGAACCCGCGTATCTTATCTTTATTTTTATATAAATAAGTCGCATCCGGTATAACTAAATCAATGCCCAGCATATCGTCCTCCGGGAACGCCACGCCACAATCAACGACTATTATATCGTCGTTATACTCGAACACTGTCATATTTTTGCCGATTTCTTGAAGTCCTCCCAAGGCAAAAACCTTTAATTTCGTTTTCTTTGAAGCCAAAAAAAATTACCTCCGTTTAAAATTCGATTTCATAATCGTCACTATCTCTTAAAAGTGCATATACGTTTTTAAGCTCTTCGTCATCCTCGACAAATTCGTAAACAATCTCATCGCCATCAGACGATATTTCTTTTAAAAGCGCCGCATCTAAATCATCATCGTTTAAATGCTCAACCTCTGCGACAAGATAATAGGTGTTTGAGTTGTATTCAATAGCGTCGATTATTGCAAATTCGGTATCGACGCCATTTTCATCGGTCATAATTAATGTGTCAAATTCTTCTTCAAAATCTTCCATTTCGTCAAACTCTTCATTTTTCATGTCTGTTTTACTCCTTAATTTTTTATTTTTTTGTGAGTCTAAATAACCTTGCAAAATAAACACAGCCGCCATTTTATCAATGACTTCGCTGCGTTTTTTGCGGCTTACGTTACCTGAAAGTAAGCTTCGTTCCGAACCCTTTGTGCTTAATCTTTCATCTTGTAATGTAACCGTTAAGCTTTTAAAAAAGTCCTCCAGCTGTTGTTTAAAAACAAGGGTTTTTTCACACCGCGGGCCTTCGGTATTGTTCATGTTTTTCGGGTATCCCAGTATAATCTCCGAAACATCATACTCATCAATTATTTCTTTAAGCCTCGTAATGCTTTTATCGATAGAGTCGTCCGCGCCGCGCCGTATGACCTCCACTCCCTGAGCCGTCCAACCAAAGGGATCGCTAATAGCGACGCCTATTGTTTTATCACCGTAATCAAGCCCTAATACACGCATAATTATGATTTTATTCTGTTATCTAGATAAAATTTTATTATTTCTTCCAGAAGCTCGTCGCGTTCAAGCTTGCTGATTACGCCGCGTGCGTTATTATGGCTTGTGATATAGGTCGGGTCGCCGGACAATATATACCCGACAATTTGGTTTACGGGATTATATCCCTTTTCCTTCAAGGAGGCGCATACACTTAACAGGATATTCATAACCTCGTCTTTGGACTCTTTTTCGAAATTGTTAAAATGCTGCGTATCTGAAAAATTAATATGTCTCATTTTATCACTCCAATACATAAAAATTATCCGAACGATTCTCGCGGGAAAAAATGAAAATACCCACATTATTTTCATTCTTATATAATAATATAAAAAATGCCATTATGCAAACAAATTTTTTAGGCGAAAAGCATTCCATTTTCAAACTTTTTAATTTTTACCGTCATAATCTTGTTCGATAAATTTTTATTTTCGTCTGCTGCACGTACCAAAGCGTAATTTGTCGTATGACCTTCGTAATAATTCTCTCCTGCTTGTTTTTCGAACAGGACTTTTACCTCCTTATTTATAAATTCTTTTAAATAAGCTTCGTTTAGCCTGTTTCCAAGCTCAAGCATTTTATCGGTGCGTGTTTTTATTACACCAGGGGCAATTTGATCTATAAAATTAGCCGCTTTCGTACCCTTTTTTGCCGAATATGGAAAAACATGAAGCTTCGCAAGCCGCATACTTTCACAAAACTCCATCGATTCTAAAAAATCCTCATCTGTTTCCCCTGGAAATCCGGTTATTATATCCGTTGTCACAGCGGCTTCCGGCGATATCCTCCTTATGCCTTCCACAGCCTGTCGATATTTATCAGTGTCATATTTTCTATCCATACGTCTGAGAGTTTTATCGCAGCCACTTTGCAAAGATAAATGAAAGTGATTGCATATCTTGCCGTAATTAGCAAACATATCAAAAAAATTGTTATTAATGGCATCCGGGTCGATTGAACTGAAACGGATTCTCTCTATACCGGATATATTGTGCACCATTTTAACAAGGCTTACTAAATTTATATTACTTAAATCTTTCCCATATGAAGCTACATGAATACCTGTCAGCACAATTTCTTTATAACCGTTTTCGGCAAATTTTTCTACCTCTAAAATAACATCATCCGGACGGCGGCTTCTTACCCTACCCCGCGCATAAGGTATAATGCAATAAGCGCAAAAATTATCACAGCCATCCTGTATTTTTAAATATGCCCTTGTCCTGTCACTTATGTTTTCAACGCCGAGCGGCTCGTATATGTCTAATTGGTCAATATCTGTTACCGCGTTAAGTACGCCATGTTCTTCTATGTATCCCTCGACCAGTTCTGTTATCCGCGACCTCTCGCCTGTACCCGCTATAATACTTACACCTTCTATGCGGCTTACTTCCTCTGGAGCTACCTGCGAGTAACAGCCTGCCGCTACAATTATCGCATCAGGATTGTTCTTTTTTGCACGTCGTATCATTTGTCTTGATTTTCTGTCGCCTAAATTTGTGACCGAGCAGGTATTTATTATATATATATCCGCATATGTTTCAAATTCGCCGATAATATATCCTTTGTCGGCAAAAAGTTTGAGCATTGCTTCTGTATCATAAAAGTTTACTTTGCAGCCAAGCGTAACCGCTGCAACTATTTTTTTTTCTGTCAAAATAATTTTCTCTCCTTATGTGTAAAATCTTTAAATACAGTATTATAGTATATTATTTTATGTCTTTTGAAAAGATATATACAAGCGGGCGATTACTTTGTTTCGCTCGTAGTATAAAACGGAAGGAGAAATATTAAATGCAAAACAAACCAAATCCCGACGACAGAAGCGATAATGCTGAAAAAATAAAACGCAATATTGAAAATACGCTTCACAACATCGAACTTGCAGATGAAATGATAGCCGAAACCTCTGACCAAAAAACAAAACAGGATTTAAAGGCTAAGAATGAAAGACGTAAAAATGCAATCCCTTCGATGGAGCAGGAGATTAAAGACGAACAATAAAAAAAGAGGCTGTTGTACAACTGAGAATCAGTACAACAGTCTTTTTTTATTTAATAAAATTATAGATACTGCGTCTTTCCAGCGAGCAAACCTTGATTTCTCCATGTTTTCGCCATTTAGAAGGATTGTGGAAATCATCAAAATGTACTCCTCCGTTTTCGATTACGCTAGCATAGCCGTACATATATTCAAACTCTCGTTATTGATATAGGAGTTTGTTTTTCCATTTTCATTAGGCTGATATGCAGAGCTTTCAAAAAATCGTGAAATGTAATTTATATCATATCCCATTCTTTGTATTTTCCTCGCGTATTTGCGCGCGTTTTATTTTCCCGCTTATCGTTTTAGGAAGCTCGTCCACAAATTCTATTATACGGGGATATTTATACGGCGCAGTAACCTTTTTTACATGCTCCTGAAGTTCTTTTTTAAGCGTTTCGGAAGGTTCGTAGCCTTTTTTTAACACGATAGTGGCTTTTACAACCTGTCCGCGTGTAGGGTCGGGTGCGGCTGTCACAGCGCACTCGACAACCGATTTATGCTCGATAAGCGCAGACTCAACCTCAAACGGCCCGATGCGGTAGCCGGAGCATTTAATAACATCATCGCTGCGGCCGACAAACCAATAATATCCGTCCGAATCACGCCATGCAACATCACCAGTGTTATAATACCCGTTGCCCATAACACTTTTTGTAAGTTCATGGTCTTTATAATACCCTGTGAAAAGCCCGCAGGGCATTTTTTTATTTATGCCGGTAACTACGATTTCGCCTTCCTCGCCGTCGCCGCAGGGATTACCTGAGGAATCCAGCAAATCAATATTATATAAAGGCGAAGGCTTTCCGGTTGAACCAGGCTTCGGCTCAAACCAGGGAAAATTAGCGATAAGCACGCTGCTCTCGCTTTGCCCGAAGCCTTCGTACAGCTTTAAGCCGGTTAATTCCTGCCATTTATTATATATCTCCGGATTCAAAGGCTCGCCCGCTATACAGCAGGTTTTTATAGACGACAGGTCATATTTAGTTATATCCTCAAGCAACATAAATCTAAGCATCGTCGGCGGTGCACAAAAAGTCGCCACGCGGTACTTAACGAGTTTTTCAAGCAGCTTCGACGCCACGAATTTATCCATATCATAAGCAAATATAACTGCGCCGCATAACCACTGGCCGTATATCTTGCCCCAGCCGAACTTCGCCCAGCCCGAATCCGAAACGCTCATATGCAGCTTTCCATCCTGTACGCGCTGCCAGTATTTAGCCGTTACAATCTGTCCGAGCGGATGCGAATAATTATGCTGAACCATTTTCGGCATCCCTGTCGTACCCGACGTGAAATATAAAAACATTATATCCTCGGTTTTTGTGGCTTCAGTGCCGGAAGGACGTGTAAACTCATCTGAAAATTCTTCATATTCTTCATTAAACAACCGATAGCCGTCACGCCGTCCGGCAACGCTTATCAAATGCTTAACTGTGCCGCATTCAGACATGGCTTGATTTATTTGGCCAGTAACAAAATCATCGTCAACGCATATAATCGCTTTAACATCTGCTTTGTTCGCCCTGTATATTATATCCTTTTTTGTAAGCTGCATCGAGGCAGGAATAAATACTGCGCCAAGTTTGCACAAACCCATCGCGCATATCCAATATTCATAACGCCGCCGTAATATCATCATTACGACGTCACCCCTGCCAATCCCCAGGCTTTTGAAATAATTTGCTGCCTTGTTCGATTGTCTTGATATGTCGCCAAACGTAAATTCCCTTTCGCCGCCGTTGTCGTCACACCAGACAAGCGCTTTCTTATTATCATCAAGCCTCGCCCATTCATCTACCACATCAAATGCGAAGTTAAAATCCGGCGGGACATTAACCGCGTAATTATTTACAAAATCCTCGTAGGAATCAAATTCCGTCCTCGGTAGGTATTTATTTAAAATCACGTTTTCTCCGCCTTTCATTCCGCTATAACTGTCAGGAATTTAGCGGGCTTGCCGTTCATAGCCTTCTGCCCATGCGGATGTGCAGGGTTAAAATATATCGAATCGCCTTCCTCAAGCAATAAGCGTTTATCGTCATATAAAACTAAAATACTTCCTTCAAGCACGTAGTTTAATTCCTGTCCGGCATGAGTTACAAGTTCAGGGTCATTATCGGAAGGGTCTACCGTAACAATCATCGGTTCCATTATTTTATTCATAAATTTATACGCTAACCCCTGGAAATTGTAACCCGGGTAACGGTCTATCCTTACGCCCTTGCCCTTCGGCACGATGCTGAAAGTATCAATGCGCGGTGTGCGTCCCGTTAGTATCTCCGACATATCAACCTTGAACAAGTTAGCCATGTGATATAGTGAGCTGATTGGTATGTTTTCACCTGAAGTTTCATACTTGGAATAAGTATCTGTGCTCACACCAAGCTCCTTAGCCATAAATTCAACCGAGTATCCGCTTATCTCGCGCATTTCGCGTATTCTACCGGATATTTCTAAAAGTTCCTTACTTACGTCCTTGAGCTTTTGCGAATCCTCCTCGCGAATTTCAACACGCCGAATTTTACCGCTTATCGTCTTTGGCAGCTCATGCACAAATTCTATTATGCGAGGGTATTTGTATGGCGCGGTAACTTTTTTTACATGGTCTTGCAATTCTTTTTTTAGTTCCTCCGAAGGCTTGTAGTTTTTTGCAAGCACAATCGTTGCTTTTACGTTGAAACCTCTATCGGGATCGGGCACGCCGGTTATCGCCGTTTCAAGCACCGCCGGATGCTCAAGCAACGCTGATTCGACTTCGAACGGCCCTATGCGGTAGCCGGAGCTTTTTATAATATCATCGTTACGCCCCTTGAACCATATATACCCGTCCTCATCCTTCCACGCCGTATCTCCCGTATGGTATATTCCATTGTATAAAACATCTTTTGTAAGTTTTTCATCACGATAATATCCCATAAACAACCCAAGCGGACGGTTATTTCTGTCAGGCACA
This sequence comes from Holotrichia oblita, assembly GCA_023690525.1. Taxonomy (NCBI): domain Eukaryota; kingdom Metazoa; phylum Arthropoda; class Insecta; order Coleoptera; family Scarabaeidae; genus Holotrichia; species Holotrichia oblita. Next base: position 95,740 of record JALQSN010000151.1, on the reverse strand, counting down.
GGCATACAAAGCTCGCCTTCCTCGCCCGGTTCACATTCGTTTCCGTTAACGTCCAAAACTTTGCAGTTTGTAAGAGGCATTGGCAGCCCCATAGAACCCGGCTTCGGCTCGGCCCATCTATTTACGGCGACTAAAATTGTACACTCTGTCTGCCCGTAGCCCTCACGCAGCTTAAGCCCTGTGGCTTCAAGCCATTGGAAATAAACCTCAGGGTTAAGCGGTTCGCCCGCTATCGTCGCTTTTTTAAGGGATTTTAACGAAAATTTAGATAAATCCTCTTTTATTAAAAAGCGGTATATAGTAGGAGGCGCACAAAACGAAGTTATCCCGTATTTATCTATCAGGCTTAAAAAATCCGATGGTTTAAATTTTTTATCATAATCGTAAACAAAAACCGCAGCCCCGCATATCCACTGGCCGTATATCTTGCCCCATGATGCTTTTGCCCAGCCTGTATCCGCAACCGTAAGATGCAAATCTGAATCGTCTAAATCATGCCAAAACCTTGCTGTCGTAATATGGCAAAGCGGATAGTAATAATCATGGGCAACCATTTTAGGCATTCCTGTCGTACCTGATGTGAAATATGCAATCATTATATCGTTTGAATTAATAGCATTTTCACCAGAAGGGCGTTCGAAGCCTTCCGGCGCTTCATCAACAAGAGGAAGAAAATCTATGTATCCTTCCCGGCTTCCTGATATAAGCGCTTTATATTTAAGCACATCGCCTGTTTTGGTCTGTGCTTCGTCTATTTTATCAAGCAGCGAAACATCGTCTACCGTTAAAAACATTTTTATATCGGCGGCATTTATACGGTAAACAAGGTCCTTAACAGTAAGCATATGTGTAGCCGGAATAAGTATCGCACCAATTTTATGCATAGCCACAGTCATAAACCAATATTCATAACGGCGTTTTAATATCGTCATAATAACGTCGCCTTTTTTTATTCCGAGGTTTTTTAGCGCGTTGGCCTATTTATCGCTCATTAGCTTAACTTCGCCGAAGGTTATATATTTTTCCTCTCCGTTGTCGTTGCACCATACAATGGCTGTCTTATTTGGCTCTTTAGCTGCCATTTCATCCACTATGTCGTAACCGAAATTAAAATTTTCCGGCATATCAACTTTGAAATTATTAAAAAAATCCTCATATGATTCAAAATCTGTCTTGCAATATTTATGTATCAAGCTCATATCCGCAACATCCCTTCCTATATTATTATAACAAGCTCGCGCGCGGGTTTCCCGTCAAGCGCTTTCATGCCATGCGGGTATGTGGAGTCAAAATATACGGCATCGCCCTCGTTTATTATCACTTCATGCTTGTCAATTTTTAATATGAACGAACCCTCGATGCAATAATGGAAATCCTGCCCGCCGTGCGTATTAAGCTTTATCGGCACATCATCCGGCTTTGGTTCGATGGTGATAAGGAAAGGGTCCATTTTACGTCTGGCGAAATTATATGCCAGCGATTTATAATTATAAGCCGAACGTCTGTCAACCCCCATGCCCCTGTCCTTGCGTACCAGAGAATATGTGGATAACTTCGCGCTTTCACCCGTCATAAGCTCGGTCATGCTAATGTCTAATAGTGAGGATATATCATGCAGGACGCTTACAGGTATATCTGTTTCACCGCGCTCGTATTTTGATAACAGCTCGGATGCCATGTTCAGTTTTTTTGCAAGCTCAATAACGCTTAAATCGTTAAGCTCGCGTATTCCCTTTATACGTTCGCCGATTTCTTGATTAATTGATGGCATGTTTATTCCTCCTTATAATTATATCCAAGGTCAATCGCTTTAAGATTGAAATTAAATAAATCCTTTTTACGTTCCGGCACAATTTTTTTCATCGCTTCGGGAATAACCGCCATATCGCATACACTGGTTTCTTTAATAACCTTACCGAGCATTATCATATTTGCAAGCCCTTCAAGATTATTTTCGAACGCCATTTTTGTTGCGGGGACATAATGCGCCTCAACATCCTCAAGCGTGGATTTACGGCTGATAAGCGAATTGTCTATGAATAATTTTCCTTGTTTTGATACAGTGTTTTCAAATTTATCTAACGATGGAAGATTCATGCAAATCAAAATATCGGGAGTTAAAATAAGCGGCGAGCCTATTTGTCCTTTTGAAATTATAACGCTGCAATTCGCAGTTCCTCCGCGCATTTCCGGCCCGTACGACGGCAGCCATGAAACCTCCATCCCCTGCATCATTCCGGCATATGCCAAGAATTTTCCGGCAAAGAGTATTCCCTGTCCGCCGAAGCCTGCTATTAGTATCTGTTTCATTTGGAATCACCGGCCTTATCTTTATAAACTCCCAGTGGGTAATACGGTAGCATGTTATCTCTTAGCCAATCCAGCGCTGCCAGAGGTTCCATACCCCAATTTGTCGGACAGGTTGAAATAACCTCGACCAACGAAAATCCCTTACCCTCGGTTTGGTTTTTAAATGCTTTTAAAATAGCTTTTTTTGCGTTGCGTACATTTTTTACGCTGTCTACGGCTACACGTTCGATATAATAAGCACCGTCTACGGTCGCAAGCATTTCGCTTACCCTGATTGGAAGCCCTGCAACAGCTGCATCCCTGCCGTATGGCGTTGTTTGCGTAACCTGACCCGGAAGCGTCGTCGGTGCCATTTGCCCGCCGGTCATCCCGTATATCGCGTTGTTTATAAAAATTATGGTTATGTTTTCGCCGCGGGCAGCAGAATGTACGGTTTCAGCCGTACCGATAGCCGCCAGGTCGCCATCGCCTTGATAGGTGAAAACTATATTTTCGGGATTAGCCCTTTTAACGCCTGTCGCAACTGCCGGAGCGCGTCCGTGAGCCGCTTGCACCATATCGAAATTAAAATAATCATATGCCATTACCGAGCAGCCGACCGGCGCAACGCCTATCGTCCTGCCCTCAATGCCGAGTTCGTCAATGGCCTCCGCCACAAGCCTGTGAACAATACCATGGGTGCAGCCGGGACAGTAATGCATTAATACATCAGACATTGCTTCCGGTTTTTTAAATACTGTCGCCATATTCTATCTACCCCTCCATGCTTCTTCGATTTTAGCCGTTATTTCCGAAGGCATCGGCACAATGCCACCCGTACGCGAGCATAACTGCACCGGACGCGAGCAGCGTATCGCAAGCTCCACATCCTCAATCATTTGTCCCATGCTCATTTCTACTGCGACAAAAGCCTTTGCCTGCGCCGAAAGCCCATAAAGAACCTTTTTCGGGAACGGCCACAGCGTTATCGGACGTACAAGCCCCGCTTTTATACCATTGGCACGCGCTTCGTTTACGGCGTTTTTAGAAATACGGGAAGCCGCTCCATATGCCACAACGATTATATCCGCATCTTCGGTAAGATATTCTTCATACCTTGCCTCGTTTTCTTCTATTTCTTTATATCTTTCAAAGCGTTTGATATTTGTTTCCTCTAGTTTTTCGGGCTTAAGATAAAGCGAATTTACGATATTCTGTTTTCTTGCTTTTTTTGTGCCGGTTACCGCCCAATCCTTTGCGGGAAGCTCCATTGGATTTTTAGGCGAGATATCGGCAGGTTCCATCATTTGCCCAAGAATCCCATCGCTTAAAATCATCGCTGTCATCCTGTATTTATCAGAAAGTTCGAAGGCGTAATATGTAAAATCAAACATTTCCTGCACACTGCTAGGCGCAAGCGTAAGCATACGGAAATCGCCATGTCCGGCCGAACGCGTAGCATGGAAATAATCCGCTTGTGATGGTTGAATACCGCCAAGGCCTGGGCCTCCGCGCTGCACATTTACTAAAACCGCCGGAAGGTCGCAACCGGCGAGGTATGATAAACCCTCGCTTTTTAATGCGATACCGGGGCTTGAGCTTGAAGTCATCGCGCGTTTGCCCGCAGCCGATGCTCCTATTACCATATTTATAGCCGCAATCTCGCTTTCGGCTTGTAAAAACAAGCCTCCGAGTTTCGGCATTCTTTTTGACATATAAGCTGATATTTCAGTCTGAGGCGTAATCGGATAGCCGAAAAAATGACGGCAGCCTGCTGTTATTGCTGCTTCCGCTATCGCCTCGTTTCCTTTCATTAAAACTTTTTCAGACATTAAATGACCCCTCTCTATTTTTCAACCGTAATAGCCACATGCGGACACATTGTCGCGCAGAACGCGCACCCGATACATTGCTCCATGTCGGCCACGCAAGCCGGATGAAATCCGTTTGCGTTAATTCTTTCGCCGGAAAGAGCAATTATTTTTTTTGGGCAGACGGATTCGCATAACCCACAGCCCTTGCATTTTTCGTCGTTAAATGTAACAACTGCCAATATACTCACCTCAAATCTTCCATAATGATTTTTTATATATTTTTATCGGAAAGACTTCCGCACCAGGAATAAATTCCGGAGCTGCCGCCCCTGCCGAGCTTAAAACGCTTTCATCTACCGAAACAATCTTTACCGGCAGCTTGATTTTTTCTGATAATTCTAAAACGAACGAAGTTGAATCAATAACATTCTTAACTGTTGTTTCTTCGCCGAGATTCGAATTGTTAACAATCCCAGTAAACTTTATACCGGCTGCCCGCTCTATTTCGTTTTTTATCTCAAGCAGTGCATCGGCGTCACCGGTAAGCGGGCGATATTTGTTTGTTACCAAAAGCATTTCGTAATCGTTTTCCTCTACTATAACCCGCGCATATCTTCCGAGCGCAAGCGCGCCTCTATCGTCGCCGCCTAAATCTATTACAGCGCGAAGCTCCTTATTTTCAAAAACCGATTTTGCTGCGGATGGTATAGCAGGAACGTCTATGTTTGTATTAGCGTATGCCGAGGATATAAGCTCTACTCCGCGCGCTTTAAGAAGCTCTGCCGAATCCACCGTCCTAAAATACGGGTTTACAATATCAAGATCGCATATAACGACCTTTTCATATGTTTCCTTTAGCCATAAAGCATAATTCACAGCGAGGCTTGTTTTCCCGCTTCCATAATGCCCGGCAAAAATAGTTATCCTTGATGATGTCATGCAACCACCCTTTAAATAAAAAAAACGAACGTATATCCGCGGTTTATGCCCGCGGGTTTAACGTTCGTAGTATAGCAAAAATCAAATACTTATGCAAATTTTATTGATAGGGATGCGATGTAATATTATTACAGCTATACCTCTTGCTCAACAGCATGATTAAGGTCAATCCTTATACCAAATTCTTGCTCAATATCTTTCTTAAACCCGGTCATCTGTTTGTGCATATCTAGACCGATAAATAAATGGCAAGCCTGCTCAGCATAAGTAATGCCTTCATTTCGTTTGTTCATTTGCAGCAGGCAATACGCTTTTAACGGAAGAAACTTGGCATAAAGGCTTATATCGTTATAATATCTCGCCAACGGCAGTCCGACCTCGCAGGCTTCCATGCATTCATCACATTTTTCCATAAAGCTTGTATAGTTTGCAATGTTAAACAGTACCGTTACATATAAGTTTTTCTTTGTTTGTTCATCAATATATCCTTTTTCTATATTTGCACGGAGTTTTTTCAAAATCTCCGTGCCTTTTGCAAGCCCATATTTCTTTTTGCAGATAATAGCAAGTGTATTCACTGCGTTCATTTCATCGTATGTCAAGATATATGTATCAATCTTTTCCGCGTCAAAGCCCGGCCTTGTTATTCGAAAAGACTCTATCAGTGCATCATAAGCCGGTTCGAGTTCATCATTATAAGAAAGATACGAAGACTTGAAATGCAGTAGCTTTTGCCGATATATCCCCTTAGCGAATAACGGCTCGTTTTCAAGCTTTTTTAATCTTTCCTCCATCAATTTGTATTCGCTTTTTCTCATGTAGTTTCTTATTTCTTCCGTAAGGGCTTCCATTTGCATATCATCTTTTGTTGCAATGGAATTATAGTACCTGTATGGGTCTTCTCCTAAGCGATGCAGTATATTGGAAAATGTGTACCAGTCCGGCAGATGTTCTCCTCGTTCGATTCTTGATACCGTTTCCCTTGTGCAAATGCCCTCCGCAAGCTGCGCCTGCGTAAGCCCGCTTTCAATTCGCATTGATTTAATCAATATATCTACAGCGTACAGCGGCATAATCAAAGACCTCCTGTTTCTTCAAATCAGAATGTGCGTAATTTGTCTCTTGCAAAAGAACACCATTTTATCTTACAATTTTATAAGTATTTTGTCAAAATAAATAAAAATTATGAAAAGAGGTAATGCAAAATGCACAAGCGTATCTTATCACTTGCAATGGCGCTAATGTTAACCCTTACGGTTGCCCCGGCGGTGTTTGCGGCTGAAACGGTGGAAGTGAAAACAATGTGGGATGAACCTTCCGGCATTAAGATTTCCGGCGTAATATCTTCAACCGAAGAACCCGTTACGGATTGGCACAAAAGCAAAGATTTTTATGACTATCTCGAAACAGAACCAGTAACATATTATACCGAAAATGCTCCTGTAACAATCAACGGCATTTGTGATTTAGCACAATATTGGTGGAGCGATAACGTAACTAAACTTCCGACAAATAATACGGAAGAATTTGAAGGCGAGTACATGGAGTTAATTAATTGGACGCCTATACATTTGAGGCTTGACATTGTTCTTAATCAAGAGGGAGTATATTTAATTTACACCGAAAATTACGATGAATCCCCTGTTGTTTTTTATGTAGTTGTCGGCGGTCCTGCTCCTGCACAACCAACACCAACGCCGACACCTGCCACGGCTGTTACCGCAACAGGCAGCGCGTCGGCACTTGTAACAACAAACAACCTTGTCAACGTGATACCGCCTAATCCGACAGCGGGACAGGATTTAATGTACACGGTACAGCCGGGTGAAACGTTGTGGGGCATCGTATGGAACTATTACAATACAATGAACACAGCGAAGATAAACGAGGTTTACGCCGCGAATGCCGCATATTTCAAGAAGACAAATAACATACTTGAAACCGGTGCGGTTATCACTTTACCGGCGAAAGGCTTAATTAACCCATTGACGCAGGGCAGTCTTGACGGGGCGGCGGGTATGTACTTAGTCAGTATCGGTGATACGTTGGGTATGATAGCAAAACACTTTTACGGTGACGCTAACCAATGGCAAAAGATATATGAGGCCAACAAAGACCGTGTAAGTCTTGTCGGTAATTCTCCTATGATTTATGAAAAGCAATGGCTCGTGATTCCGCAATAAATATTTTATCCAACCGAATATTTTGAATATCCTTCATACGGCATAATGCCATTTATAAAAGCTATTGCGCAAGTTGCACAATAGCTTTTATTTTCGGTTTATTCGTGATTAACTTTACGAAGCGTTTTCAAACTGGCTGTTATAAAGCTCCGCGTAGAAGCTGCCTTTTTCCAGCAGCTCACTATGTTTTCCGCTCTCAACAATATCGCCGTCTCTCATAACAAGTATTAAATCCGCGTTGCGTATCGTTGAAAGCCTGTGCGCAATCACAAAGGAAGTCCTGCCCTTCATCAGCTTATCCATCGCCTCTTGCACAATACGCTCGGTACGGGTATCTACCGAACTTGTCGCCTCGTCCAATATCAGAAGCGGAGCGTTTTGAATCATGGCTCTCGCTATAGTGACAAGCTGCTTTTGGCCTGTAGAAAGGTTCGCTTTATCGTTTAAAACAGTATCGTATCCGTTAGGCAAGGTTTTTATAAAATGATGCAACCCAACCGCTTTGCATGCTGTGACGACCTGTTCATCAGTAACGCCTTGTTTAGAGTATATAATATTGTCCTTAATTGTGCCCTCAAAAAGCCATGTGTCTTGCAAAACCATGCAAAACTGGTTATGCACCTCTTCTCTTGTTACATTATTCGCCGGAGTGCCGTCTAATAGTATTTCCCCGCTATCAAGCTCGTAAAAGCGCATCAAAAGGTTTACCATTGTTGTTTTACCCGCACCGGTCGGGCCTACTATGGCAATTTTTTGCCCTGCCCTTACTTCTGCCGAAAAATCTTTTATAATTATTTTATCCTTATCATAACCAAAGCGGACATGTTTAAACTCAACATCACCTTTAATTGTGCCGAGCGTTTTGGTTTTTTGTTTTTCGTCTGTCAATTCTTCCTCGTCGAAAAACTCAAACACACGCTCGCTGGCGGCAGCCGTCCGCTGCAAGCCCTGTGCCGCTTGTGCCAGTTGCGATAGTGGCTGTGTAAACAAGCGTATATACATCATAAAAGCTACGATAACGCCAAAAGTAATTGTACCGTTCATAGCCAGCGCAGCACCCACAACGCAAACGGCTACATAACCAAAGTTTCCTATAAAACCCATCAGTGGCATCATTAAGCCTGATAAAAATTGTGATTTCCATCCGCTATCATACAGCGTCCCGTTAATGTCCTCAAAAATCTTTTTTGCTCCGCTTCCGCCGTTATAAGCCTTTACGACGTTATGCCCCGAATAAACCTCTTCGATATGACCGTTAATATCTCCAAGCCCCTGCTGTTGTTTTTTAAAATATTTTTGCGATTTCGAAATTATCAGCATCATAAATACAAAGCCTATAAAAGTCGAAGCCACCGCGGTCAATGCTAAAATCCAGCTGTTATAAAACATCATAATTAATGAGCCGACAAACATCGTTAATGCTCTAACCAAGGTATCAACGCTTTGATTCAAGGTCTGCCCTATAGTATCAACATCGTTTGTTACGCGGCTTAAAACATCACCATAGCTTGTTTTGTCAAAGTATTTAAGTGGTAATTTATTAATTTTCTGTGATATACCCGTACGCAAGTTTTTTGATATTTTTGCGGTCACAGTAGCCATTATAAAATTTTCCATAAAGCTTAATATAGCCGACGCCGAATAAAGTAATACCATTACAATGGCTATGTTAGAAACGGCTTCTAAATCAATAACGCCTACTATCATTTGGCCGTTTATCAGCGCCGGGATACCTTTACCGATTTCGTTTGTCATTAATTTCATCTTATCAGGGCCGATTATTTGAAGCGCAGAGCCCAACGCTGCCGCAATAAGCGCTATTATAATGATGGCTAAATAATTATTACAATATCGAATCAGCTTGCCCCATGTCTTTTTGAAATCCTTCGCTTTTTCGGTCGGTCCCATTCCCGGCGGCCCTCCTGGGCCTCTTCTTGGTCCTGGGTGATGTCTTCTCTCATTATTTTCGCTCATGATATTAACTCCTCCTCGCTGAACTGTGACATTGCAATCTCCTTGTATACTTTGCAATCGCGAAGCAGTTCTTTATGCGTCCCTTTTCCAACCACTTCACCCTCGTCAAGTACAACGATTTGATCTGCGTCCATAATAGTGCCGATTCTCTGTGCAACAATCATACTGGTTACACCTGCTGTTTCCTTTTTTAATACACTTCGCAGGATACGATCTGTTTTATAATCAAGCGCAGAAAACGAATCGTCGAAAATGTATATTTCAGGCTTACGGCAGACTGCGCGTGCTATGGCTAAACGCTGCTTCTGCCCGCCGGACACATTTGTGCCGCCCTGCGCAATAAGAGCCTCATATCCACCATCCATGCTTTCTACGAAATCCGTACTTTGTGCGATTTTCACCGCTTTTTTAACATCATCGATACTGTAACTATCATTACCGTTATCGCCGTAAGCTACATTAGATTCGACTGTTCCTTTAAATAAAACAGCTTTTTGCGGAACATAACCAATTTTATTATAAAGCGTTTCCAGCTTATATTCCTTAACATTTACACCATCCACAAGAATTTCGCCCTCGGTCGCATCAAAGAAGCGCGGCACAAGATTGATAAGCGTTGATTTCCCGCTGCCTGTAGAGCCGATAAATGCGATTGTTTCTCCTTTTTTCACAGTAAAACTGACATTATGCAGCACATATTCTGAAGCGTCGGGGTACTTAAAGCTGACGTTTTTAAATGTTACCTCACCCACACGCCCAGGTTTTCCCGAAGTTTCTTTGCCGTCGATAATGGTCGGCTTTGTATCTAACACTTCGTTTATACGCTTTGCCGAAACGCTCGCCCTTGGCAGCATAATAAATATCATAACCAGCATAATAAAGGACATAATAACCTGCATAGCATATTGCATGAAAACGACCATGTCTGAAAATATTAAGAGCCTATCCATAGCTCCAGCCGAATTAATAAGATACGCCCCTATCCAGTATATAGCAAGGCTGACCCCGCTGCTCACTATAGTCATAACCGGATTCATAACAGACATCGAACGGTTTGTAAACATGTTAGTACTTGTTAGTTCTTCGTTCGCAGTTTCAAATTTTTTCCCTTGATAGTCTTCTGCATTATAAGCACGAACAACGCGGAGGCCTGTTAGGTTCTCTCTGGTTACGCGGGTTAAATTATCGGTTAAGATTTGCATCTTTCTAAATTTCGGCATAACAAAAATCATTATAAATATAACAAAGATAAGTAAAAATAAAACAGCCGCGCCTGTAGCAAGCGACCACTCAAAACCCTTGCCGGCAATTTTTGCGACAGCCCATACTGCTGTAATGGGAGCTTTAATAATTAATTGCAAGCCCATTATTATCAGCATTTGCACTTGTGTGATGTCGTTAGTTGAACGTGTAATCAAGCTGGAGGTTGAAAACCGGTTAATTTCCTCCATCGAAAAAGATTCGACCTTATTAAATAACAGACTTCGGATTCTTTGTGAAAACGATGAACCAATCTTCGCCGCGAAAAAACCTACAACTATAGCTGCCACAAGGCTTCCCATAGCGCACAGCAGCATATACCCGCCTGCTATCCATATATCCTTCATATCACTGCCCGGCCTTTGTACAAGCTGAGTAATTTCAGACATGTATTCGGGAAGTTTTAAATCAAGCCAAACCTGCGTGACGATAAAAACAAGGCTGATGCAAGCCAGAAGCCATTCTTTAAGTTTTAAATATTTAAATATTTTTAACACTCATTATCCCTCCTGTATTAAAATTTATTTATTTTTTAACGTTATTTCAGCCAGCCTACCCGTAATGCGGACATATTCACCGGCATCGTGCTCTCCTAATGAGCTAAGAAGGCAAGCAGCGTCTTCAAGGGCCTCCTTACGCATATTTTCGGCTAAATCCTTACCTTCCTGAGTAAGGCTGACTATAATTTTTCTACGGTCTTTTTTATCAATCCGGCGGATAATAAGCCCTTTATTTTCTAAACTGTTTAAGGCTGTGGCGACCCTCGCGGAGCTGACATGCATATGCTCGCCTATTTCGCCCGGAAGTACATCTTCTCCGCCTTGGAAGGCGATGTAATTAAGAACAAATGCTTCTCCCTGCATAACCTCGCTAATGTTTTTATGATGCTTAAACTTGCGTAGGTTCTGCATGTTTCTTAACAACTCGTCCGCCAATTCCATGTAATTCATTTTTTTACCTCCTTCCATAATTGCTAATAGTGTTACATTATAGTTGTGTTAGATATAAACGTCAAGGTATTTTTCATTAAAAAATTTTAATTAATAAACTTATAACACAAACAAAGACGTACCCTAATTGGATACGTCTTTTTCTTTGAATATGTTATTTGTTTTCTGATAAATATTTATCCCATATAGCCAGTTTATCAGGAATTAGATCTGGAATATTCAAGTTATACGGACATCTGCCCACACATTCCCTGCATCCGATGCAATTTTGTGCCGCTTCCATATTTTTTGCCCCAATCGCATAAACGCGTTGAAAAGGCATACGTTTGATTAAACTCTCAACCGTAAGAACTCCGCTTATACCGATTTTTTGAGGGCAGGGCTGGCAATAATCGCACCGATGGCACCAACTCGCTCCCAATTCCGCTTTTATTTTTTTAATAGCCACTGCGTCGTCCGATGAGAACTTTTCGCCAGATTCCACAATTCGTACGATTTCTTCTATTTCGCACAATTTTTCTATGCCGGGGTCCGGCACGATACTATCAAATTGTGATAAATACCTTATTGATAATCCCGCATCGTTAAGCAAACCTCCGCCGAAAGGCTTCATCGCGATAAATCCCATGTCTAATTCTTTAGCAAGCGGAATGGCTTCTTTGGCTGCTTCATCATCAACATAGTTGAATGGAAGCTGCACGACGGCAAACTTCCCTTCTTTCATAATCCGCATCGCCAACGTGACACTGTGGCTGGAAAACGCCGGATATCGCACCTTGCCTGCGCGTACCGCTTCCATCATACCCTCGAACGCTCCATCTTCTCCCATAGTAGCATTGTAGTTATCAAGAGAGGAAATACCATGATGTTGGTATATATCTACGTAATCTATACCGACGCGTTTCAATGTCAGGTCAAGATTTTCTAAAAACGCCTTTTTGTCGCGGGCACCTGTTTTCGATGCTATCACGATGCTTTCTCTCGGTATATCCTTTATGGCAAGTCCAATCTTTTCCTCACTGTCTGTATAGCCGTTAGCGGTATCAATAAAATTGACACCCAAATCGATTGCTCCACGCACAACATTTACTGCATCAAGCACGCTTAAACGTTGAATGGGTATTCCTCCAAACGCAATCTTGCTGACCATTAATTCTGTTTTTCCAAAACGTACTTTGTCCATATGTAATCCCCCTTGTTAATTTTTTACTCAAATTATTTAATATATTAGCGGTACTGCGTTTATATTATGCTATCTAACATAACTAACTGGGTTGCCTTTTCGTGGTAGTGGTGAACCGGGGTCTTTAGCCGGATAACCGAGAGTAATGGCTCCTGTTATTGTCTCATCCTGACCAAGTCCCAATGTGTACATGTATTCACGAAAGTCCTCGCTGTCATCCAACCAGTGCACTGGGTTCATATAACAACTCCCCAAGCCCAAAGCGGAAGCGGCTATCATCATATTTTGCAACACACAGACAGAATCTGCCATTGCGTTAGTGTGTCCTTTTTTATGCGCTGTCACAATCAACATAGGCGCACCATACATATAATCGAAATGAAAGTCTGGCATATGCGCATGTTCAATGGTACTTCGCAGACTTGCGTATGTTTTCTCATCAGGAATAATTTTCGCAAATTCGCATTTAGATATCTTTATAAGCTCTTTTAATACCTCAGCATTTTGGATAACAATTAGATGCGTCAACTGTTCGTTACCGCCGCTTGGTGCCGCTCGGCCCGCTTCAATAACCGCAGTCAGCAATTCTTCGTTTACCTGTTCTGGTTTATAATTGCGTACGCTTCTACGCGACATGATAACATCTATTACATCGTTTTTCATATTCTACCTCATCTCCCTTATAAAATTAATATCTATAAAAACACAAGATGACCTTGTGGAATTGTAATTATAGTATATAAATTATTTGCTATTGCAATATTTATTTGAAAAATGCCGCCTACCCCAATACCATGAAAATGTTTTACGTCAAACATTTTCGAGCAACGCAAGGTAACTATGGCGATGATAATTTTTATAATTACATTGTAAAAAAGTATAAGCCTTTAGCGGTAAAATGCTCATACTGCAAGGTTAAACTCATTCTTTAGTATTCCATAAATTAAAGAATCGGAATAAGCTCCGTCATGGCGGAGGTAGTGCTCTCGTAGTCTTCCCTCTAAAGTCATATTACAATTTTTCATAACCTTTCCCGATGCTGGGTTATCAACATCATGCTTCGCTATAATTCTATGCATGCCAACATCATTAAAAAGATAATTCATAACAGCACTCAACGCCTCAGTGGTTATTCCTTTGTTCCAATAATCGTGACCAATACAATAACCTATTTCACAAGAACAGTTCTTTTCATCTACTGACATCGCCGATATGCCGCCTATCATGTTTCTTTCTATTTCGATTGCCCAATGGTAAATATTGTGTGAGTAGTCGTTAATTGTTTCTAACAGAAAATCCCGTATATCCTCAGCATCCGAGAGTAAATACTTTCTCAGCCGCAACCTTGGTGTAATTAATTCTTGCGTTCCTTTATGTAAGAGCATACCATACCTCTCCTATTCGATGGAATACCTAATCAGGGAACAAGAACTTTTGCCATTTGCACACAGCCTTGTTCTGTTTTAGTTTCCTTAAAGCCTATCTTTTCATATAAATTCTTAGCGTTTGTATTAAAATCAAATACATTTAACGCGGCTGCTTTGTTCCCTTTTTCAATGAACTCTTTTTCTAAACGTTTTAATACCTGTAAGCCGTATCCTTTTCTACGATGTTTTTCATAAATCAAAAAATCTCCAATATAAGCAATACTATTCTGTAATTCTATATACCATATGAAACCAATTTCGTCATCGTTAACATTAGTTATTACATAAAAGTAAGCATTTGGCGTACGAAAACCAAAAGGAAGGGCTTCATTAAAGGCGTTCCCAGATAACATAAGAGCGTTTTCGTTTGTTGCTGTTCCACATTAAATTAAATCATTTGCATATGTTTTAATTGCAGAAATATAGTAACTTCCATATTCTTCTTCCGTCATTCCTCTTAAATTTATAACACTTTCCATTTTCTGTCCCCCCCATTAGTTATGAAATAAATTCGCTACATAAATGAGAATTTTTAACTTTCCGATTTCGCCCTATCAAAAGGCCGTGACCATTTGTACCAAAAAAACTTTCATCTTCGCATGTCGAATAATGATATTCCATATATTTTTGGAAATCATCATCACTTGATTCTTTCAATTTGCTTCCGAGAGTATAAATTATACCGTCTGTACTGATGTTGTGAATTTTTTCAAGTCCGTATTTTATCGCAATCTCCTCTATTTCGCGTGGATCGGAGCAAAAGAAAATATCCTTATATTTATCATCTTGAATATTAGTCAGTCCGTCTGTATCGCCTATTATATATGCAAGAACAACTATACCGTTTGATTTACATACACGCGTACATTCGGAAACCGCTTTTTCTTTTAAATCGTTTGATGATAAATGATATAAAGCGCCCATACACAGCACTATGTCAAAGCTATTTTCTTCAAAACGTGATAAATCAAGCACATTGCAAACCGCAATGTCGGCTAATTTGTATGCGTCCGGTTTAGCTTTGATTATGTCAACATAACGCTCCACAAGGTCGCAAGCAGTGACGGCGTGCCCTTTATCCGCGAGATAAAACGAATATCTCCCCGTTCCAGCACAAGCATCAAGAATCCGGCTGCCCGATACGAACAAGCGGTCAAAATAACGTATGGTGGTTAAATATTCCGGTAGATGTGCTTTGTCTCGAAATAAGCGTCCCTCCTCATCATAATCTTTGTAATATTGTATGACACTTTCTATCATCTCACTCGCCCCTCGTACATTTTTATACTAATCTACAATAAAAAGCTTAGCACCTAGTGACTAAGCTGTATTCCTTTATTTTGTTTGCACAATAATCAGCTAATGTATCAAAGATTATTTTTACAAATGAAATTTTTTCCTTGTATCCTGCCGGATTTCCTGCATAACCAAGCGGAACGACACTTTTCACCATTTCTCCACCAGCAAGCCACACCTTCAAGCCGCTCTTTGTAAGAGAATAGGATGCAAGCTGTTCGGCTAACTCTTTACGAACGGCATCAGAATAAAAATATTCCATTGCCGCCGTTTCAAAAGCTCCAGCATGAATATCAAACAGATCTTTTTCCTTTTCATCATCCACAGCAAATAAATCCTGAGGATATTCCGCCTTATCTAACAGAATATAATCTTCTTCGCCGGACAATCCATAATGATATAAATCATACGGCTCCATTAACAGGCGGATATCCATATTAAACTTTTCATTTGCGGCTTTTATTGAAGTGAGTATAGTACGAGTATGCAGAGAATCTCCATGTTGATTTACACAATACACCGATTTCAAACCAAACTGATTTAAATTTTCAAATATATCAGTTAAAATCATCGTCATGGTTTCAGGCTTAACGGAAAATGTTCCCGGAAAAGAACCTGTGCAATGGTTGATTCCCCAATAGTATGGCGGTGCAATAAGACAATCTTGTTTTTGCTCATTTAATGCTGTTTTTATCTTTTGGCATATGAAATAGCTCAAATAAATATCTGTTCCAAGCGGCAGATGCGGCCCGTGCTGTTCAATCACACCCAAAGGAAACAAAACAGGGATATTTGCCTTACTTTTATTTTCAATTTCCGTCCAATTCATATCAGCCATTGTATCTGAAAATATAGAATTACTCATAATGCACAACCTCCTAAAATCGTTTTTATTTTAAAATCTATCGTGATAAACAACTTACAACTTCGTTCATGTGATGCGCTTAAATTTCGCAAGCTACCTTATTAAATTAATTATAACACATTTTAATAAAAATTTTATGTTATTGCAAAAACAAAACACAAGCATGCGTTTTAGAGTATGATTGATAGGTTTAAATCTAAAAAGGCTATGTTATAATGAGTAAAAAGGGGATTTTGATATATGATAAGATACAATGTAATACTGGTGTTCGACGAAAAAATTGAAAAGTTGCTTATGTGCAGGCGTATAAAAGAGCCTTTCAAAGGATTAAGCAATCTTGCAGGCGGAAAACTTGAGCTGGGTGAAAACAGTATAGACGGCGCATACAGAGAGCTAATGGAAGAAACGGGAATATCCCGCGAAGATATAGACTTACATCATCTAATGGATTTTACATATTATTTTTCTGATTGTTTGCTTGAGGTGTATGCGGGCCGATTAAAACACCCTGTCAGAATACAAGGTGATGAAAACCCCTTATATTGGTCGGATTTAAATCAAAACTTTTTTGACGGCAATTTATACGCCGGAGAAGGAAATATAGGGCATATGCTTGAACAGGTGAAGCGTTACAAGGAGAAGTTGTTTGCAGGAGAATACAAATGAACGATTATATAGAAATAAAGAATGCGCGTATACATAATTTAAAAAATATTGATATTAAAATCCCAAAAAATAAACTGACCGTTATAACCGGCGTTTCGGGGAGCGGGAAATCAAGCCTTGCCTTCGACACGCTGTATGAGGAAGGCAAACGCCGCTACCTTATGTTTTCGGGGACGCAGTTCATGGTAGACAGTAATCCTGTATTTGACAGCATAACAGGGCTTTCGCCTACCGTAGCGGTGGAACAGCGCGTTATCCGGCAATCGAACCCGCGCAGCACAGTCGGTTCAAGAACGAAGATAAGTAATATGCTTGCGATGCTGTTCGCCGTATACGGCACGCGCAACGGAAAATACAACGATGAACAACCAGTAGTAATGGAAATGTTTTTGAAAAACTCGCCAAAGGGCATGTGTGTTAAATGTTTAGGGACAGGGGTTATGAAAAGGCTTGACGAGGATAAGCTGTTTGAGGATTTATCGCAAAAAGTAGAGGATATATCATTAGGGGTAGGTAAACGAGGGAAAACAAGGAAATTATTAGAAAGCTTTTATAAATATCATAAAATTTCGCCGAAGCAAACGCTGTCCGAGCTTACAGACCAGCAGCTTCTTTATTTGAAATACGGCGACGGCGGAAAATCAATGTTTATGGGTTATATCCCGTGGATTACACATATTACAAACGGCGCGTTGTCAACCTCAGGCAGACTTGAATATTTGCTCACAAAAGCCGGTATGATGAATAAATGCGCCTGTTCAAAATGCGGCGGTACAGGGTTGGGAGAGCAAGCCTCACATACCTTTATCGCAGGCAAAACATTTTCCGAGCTTGAGGGTTTGTATATAAAAGATTTAATATGTTTTTTTGAAACGGCATCCTTAAAACAATCGCCGCTGCTTAACGAAATCATTTTGAAACTTAATTGCATGGCAGATGTCGGGCTTCATCATCTTTCGCTTTCACGTCCCGTTCCGACACTATCCGGAGGCGAAATACAGCGTTTGTTTTTAGCTTCATATATAATCGCGGAAATGGACGGGATAATATTTATTTTTGACGAACCGACTATTGGTTTACATGAAGTTGAGAAGGAAAAGCTTATAAAGATATTAATAGAACTCATGAAGCGCGGCAATACGGTCATAGCTGTGGAGCATGACGAAAATTTTATGCGCAACGCGGATTATATAATCGACCTTGGCCCGGATGCCGGCATATATGGCGGCGAAAGGATTTTTCAGGGAGCTTTAGACGATTTTTTGGAATGCAATAACTCAAACACTGCACCTTATTTAATTGATAAAAATCTTTTTGATATAAAAAGTTTATATAAGCCGCTAAACCCGAAAAAGCTGCTTAGGATTGAAAACGCCTGCTTGCATAACCTGCGCGGCGTAAAGGTTGAAATACCGCTTGGTTTAATGGTGGGAATCGCCGGTGTGTCCGGCAGCGGTAAATCAAGCTTGATAACGGATACACTTGTCCCGAGGCTGAAGGAGCTTTTAAAATCCGGTTTTATAACAAATGAGGAGGACGAGGATGAAGACGGCTTTTACGAAGATGGAGATACGGCAATATACGGAGCGGAGCATATTAAAAAATGCTATGTGATAGACCAAAAACCAATCGGGAGAAGCCGCACCTCCTGCCCTGCGACATATACCGGTATGTTTGACCGTATACGCGCTTTATTCTCGAAGGAGAGTGGGTTGTCTGCTGGGTTTTTTACGGTAAATTCAAAAGGCGGATGCAAGGTATGTAAAGGTGACGGGGAGATACATTATCATGTAGGGTTTGGGAATTTTATAAATTTGGAATGTGAGGCGTGCGGAGGTACGGGCTTTGTGAGTGAGGCGCTGCAAGTCGTGCTAAGAGGAAAAAATATTAAAGAAGTTTTATCGCTGACTGTGGATGAGGCAGCCGTATTTTTTAAAAACATGGACAAGCTGCTTGAAAATATGCTTACAACGCTTATACGCGTCGGGATGGGGTATATCAGGCTCGGACAAAAACTCCCACCATATCCGGAGGCGAAAGCCAGCGTATTAAACTTGCTAAGGAGCTCTCCAAGGGACGAAGCGCAAAGGACACAGTTTATATATTAGACGAGCCGACCACCGGTTTATCGTTTCATGACAGTCAGCGTCTTATGAAGCTGATGCAGGAACTGGTTGAAATAGGTAATACAGTAATCGTTACGGAGCACGACCCATACGTTCTTTCAAACTGCGATTATATAATAGAAATGGGAGCAGGCGGCGGAAGCGAAGGCGGAAATGTTATTGCAACGGGGACGCCCTTAGAGCTTAAAAATAATAAAAATTCAATAATCGGGCGGTACTTAAAATGATGAAAAAAAACGAAGAGTTATTACAGTTTACGGATGAATATATCAAACAAAAGCAATACCGTTTGATTAACAGCATATTGCTGTATAAAGACGGGGAAATAATTATGGAAAGATATTATAATAACTTTACTCCCGAAAGCCGTAACAATATAAAATCGGTATGGAAAAGTATACTATCCATATGTACGGGCATATGCTTGAAAAAGGGTATTATTAAAAGCCTTGACGAAAAAATCGCAGCTTATCTGCCAGAGTTTGCATCGAAGGTACATCCGTACCACAAGCTTATAACGATACGCCATTTATTAACCATGTCTTCAGGAATATATTGGAACGGCGGCGTGCATTACCATTGCCCGATGCTGGATCAGCTTTGGCGGGCGGATAATTGCCTTGAGCAGCTTGCCGATACAGCAATGTCTGATGTTCCCGGAACAAAATATGTTTATAAGGAATGGGATGTAATACTCCTTTCAGCAGTAATAAGTAAAGCTGCTTGTATGAGTACATATGAGTTTTGTAGTGAGAACTTATATAAGCCGCTGGGGATTACAAGCGGCGAATGGGCGAAGTTTTCAAATGGCGTCGATTATATTATAAGCAAAAAACCCGATTATGAAGCCAGCTCCGATTTATCTGCTCCCGATATGATGAAGCTTGGGCTTATGTTGATGGATAATGGGAGAAATATAATTGATTCCAGTTATATAGAGGAAGCCGTTTCGCCATCATTAAACGAAAAGTATTATGGTTTTTTATTTTGGCTTATAAACGGAGGTTTTGCTTGCCGGGGTTACGGTGGGCAGGAAATAAACGTGCTGCCTGATAAAAACATCGTTTATGTGATACAAGCCACCCCTACCCCACGCAGCAAACAATATCGGGATGTTTTTATTAAAATTCACTCCTTAGGGCTGTAAAAAATTTCATAAAAAAATTTTCAACAAAAAACTTGATTTTTCTTAAGTATTTATATATAATGCATACAAGAAAAGACTTCTTCTGGGTGCGAGTTAATTTCAATCGTTTATAACCAACATAAACAATTCGGGATAATAGTCTAAACCGCCAAGCGATTGCATGCTGTTTTATCACAGAGCGAGAGCCGCTGTTGGCTACAACCACCTAGTAATTAGGTTAAAACCTAATTAATATACGGCTCGGCAGAGTCTTTTTTTTTATGAAACTTACAGGAGTGTTTTAATGGGCGAGATTGGCGTAGTTGTTGATACGGATAACAATATGCTTACAGTTAGGCTTACAAGGACAGAAGCTTGTGCAAAATGCAGGGCATGCACCGCCGGTTTTTCTAAGGACGAAATGCTTATACAAGCAGAAAATCTTTGCAGCGCCGGCATCGATGATCATGTCAATATAGAGCTTGAAAGTAAGGATTTTATATTCGCGGTCATGGTTATGTACGGCGCGCCGTTCGCGGCTCTTATAACAGGTATAGCGCTTGGTATGCTGATAACCGGTATTGAACTTGTGGCATTTATCACAGGAATTATCTTTATCCTGCTTGCATACCTGTTAATACGAAAAAACGAAAAATATTTTAAATCAAAAAATTATATGCCGGCTGCTACGGAAGTAGTAACCAATGTACAACCTCCTCTATAAGATATTATAAAGGGGGTGTTTTTATTATGAAGGATAAAGCCCTGCAGTATTATAAGCAAGGCTATAATTGCTCGCAGTGTATTCTTAAATCTGTTGAGCATAAATATAAGGTGAATATTCCGAAACAATGCTATTCTATGTGCCGCGCCGTAAACAACGGCTTCGGTATTGGCGGCATGTGCAGCGTTTTGACTGCGGGGGTTATGGTTTTCGGGCTTTTATATGATGATATGACGGCCAAGAGGCTTCGTATTAAGTTGTTAAGTACATTCCAAAAAAAATATGGAGTCATTGAATGCAACGCACTTAAACAAGGCCGCAAAGGTTGCGAAGGAATCATTACAGACATCGCGTCTATCATCGATGATATCATTATAGAAGAAGGTTTCTGATTAGATTTAGCTTAAAATAGTTGCATAAAATTTTTAATGATAGTATATTAAGAAGTGTCTGAAGGTTATTTCAGACACTTTACTTATTTCAGGAGATACGCTTAATATGAATGAAAATAATTTACAAGATATAGACATGGACGGGCTTACCCCAAGCGAACAACGCATGGCTTCAGAAACAATGCATAAGCTTATAATAAAATATTCAATACCGACTATAATCGGAATGCTCGTAAACGCGCTTTATAACGTAGTGGACAGATTTTGGGTAGGGCAGATAAAAGGCATAGGCTCGCTTGCACTTACAGGGCTTGGGCTGACAATGCCCGTCACAAACATCCTGCTTGCATGTGCTATGCTTGTTGGCATAGGTGCGGCTACAAACATTTCCATATACCTTGGAAAACGCAGCCGCGGCGATGCCGAAAAAATCCTGGGTAACACACTTGTATATATTATAGGCGGCGGAATCATACTTACAATAATCGGTCTTGTGTTTATCGAAGATATTTTGATGCTTGTTGGTGCAGATAGCGAAACATTACCTTATGCTCTCGAATATTCGCGTATTATAATAGGTGGTTGCATATTCCAGCAGATTTCCTTTGCCATGAACCATCCGATCAGAGCGGCAGGCAATCCTAAACGCTTCGCATCAACTCAGCTTATCGGCGCAATCGCAAATATGATTTTAGACCCTGTTTTTATTTTTGTTTTTGGTTGGGGTATTAAAGGCGCAGCAGCGGCAACAATTATTTCACAACTTATTTCGGCTGTTTGGGTTTTATCATACTATTTTACAGGGAACTCGCCGCTTAAGCTTAAATTTGTTAATCTAAAACCTAATTTATTTATCGCGAAAAGGATTTATTCCCTTGGGCTATCGTCGTTCCTTATGAACATAACGGCAAGCATTGTTTCTATAGTTGCTAACAAAACCCTTATTTTTTACGGTGAACTTGAGATTGGGAGCGGTAATATCGCTGTCGGCGCAATGACTGTAATTTCCAGCGTTATGATGCTTATAACAATGCCCATCGTAGGCATTTATCAGGGGATGTCGCCGATTATAGGTTTTAACTTCGGCGCCGGTAATATGAAAAGAGTGCGTTCTGCTTATAAATGGGGGGTTGTTTACGGGGTTTCATTGGGAATCGCAGGGCTTATAGCTGTCGAAAGCTTCGCGCCTTGGCTTATCAGGATTTTTAATGACGATGCTTTACTTATATCTGTCGGAGCAGTCGGAATGCGTATTTTCCTTATGGCGTTACCTGCCGCGGCTTTTCAAATTACCAGCAACGCTTTATTTTTAGCCATAGGGCGGGCCAAAATGTCTATCTTTTTAAGCATGCTGCGCCAAGCAATTTTACTTATTCCGTTTTACATAATCCTTCCGCGTTTATTTGGTTTTAATGGTATTTGGTTTGCTGGTCCTTTCGCGGATATTATCGCCGCTGTAATTACCGGCGTTTTAGTAAGGAGGGTTTTATATGCCAGAGAAAAATAAAAATAATAATAACAAGGATGGGAAAAATCCTAACGGCGGCAAGACTATCGCCAATTTTCTTATTATGTCGTTACTGCTTACTTTTTGCCTTAATATACTTTTTTCACTTTTATTCAATACAAATATGCAAAAAGTCACATACAGCGAATTTATCGGGAAGCTGGAGAGCAATCAGATAAAAGCCGTCGAAATATCCGGCGACAGAATTGTCTTTGAGGACGGGCGCGGTATGTATTATACAGGATATTTATATTATCCCGACCTTGTAAACAAACTTATCGAAAAAAACGTAAGTTTTTCCGGACCTGTGCCTAATACCTTGCTAGATTTCCTGCTTTCGTGGATATTACCGAT
This sequence comes from Holotrichia oblita, assembly GCA_023690525.1. Classification (NCBI taxonomy): domain Eukaryota; kingdom Metazoa; phylum Arthropoda; class Insecta; order Coleoptera; family Scarabaeidae; genus Holotrichia; species Holotrichia oblita. The sequence continues at coordinate 72,665 of JALQSN010000151.1, read as the reverse complement.
AGGGTCGATTTATCTTATTGTTACATTGTTTATGCGGCAAATGACAAAACGTATGGATAAGGGCACTTTTATGCCGTTTGGCCAAAGCAATGCAAAAATGTATATGGAGAAGAAAACCGGCATCACTTTTAAGGATGTAGCCGGACAAGAAGAAGCAAAAGAATCTCTTGATGAAATCGTTGATTTTTTGCATAATCCGGATAAATATACCGCTATCGGCGCTAAGCAGCCCAAGGGTGCTTTATTGGTCGGCCCTCCCGGAACAGGTAAAACATTGCTTGCCAAAGCCGTTGCCGGAGAAGCAAATGTAGCCTTTTTTTCGCTTTCGGGTTCAGATTTTGTTGAGATGTTTGTCGGAGTGGGCGCGTCTAGGGTTAGAGATTTATTTAAACAAGCTAATGAGCATGCGCCATGCATTATTTTTATTGATGAAATTGATACTATTGGCAAAAGCAGAGACGGTGTTATTACCGGCGGCGGTAACGATGAGCGTGAACAAACGCTTAATCAGCTCCTTGCCGAAATGGATGGTTTCGATTCATCCAAGGGTGTTGTTATACTGGCAGCGACAAACCGTCCGGAGGTTCTTGATAAAGCATTGCTGCGCCCAGGGCGCTTCGATAGGCGTATTATTGTAGAGAAGCCTGATCTTAAAGGCCGGGAGGATATATTAAAGGTACACACCAAGAATGTTAAAATGGACCCAAATGTTGATTTAAAAACGGTAGCTCTTACCACAAGCGGAGCGGCAGGTGCCGATCTCGCCAACATCGTGAACGAAGCGGCGCTTCGCGCGGTAAGGTTTAAGCGTTCTTTAGTTACGCAGGAAGATTTGCTTGAAGCCGTAGAAGTTATAGTGGCAGGCAAGGAGAAGAAAGACAGAATTTTATCTGTTAAAGAAAAACGGCTTGTTGCCTTCCATGAGGTAGGTCATGCTTTAGCGACGGCGCTGCAAAAAAACACCCAGCCGGTTCAAAAAATTACGATTGTTCCAAGGACAATGGGTTCTTTAGGATATACAATGCAAATGCCGGAAGAAGAAAAATATTTAATGACAAAAGACGAAATACTGGATCAGATAACTGTTCTAATGGCCGGACGCGCGGCTGAAGAGGTCGAATTTGGACTGGCGACAACAGGCGCGTCAAACGATATAGAACGTGCAACCAAGCTTGCGCGTAACATGGTGGCACAGTTCGGGATGTCGGAAAAATTTGGTTTGATGGGCCTTGAAAGTATAGAGAATAAATATCTTGACGGGCGTAGTGTTTCGACATGTGCAGATGAAACAAATTATGAAGTAGATATGGAAGTGAAAAAAATATTAAAGATTTGCTATGATAAAGCCGAAAGTTTATTAAAGGAAAAAAGGGATGCTTTACTGAGAATTGCGGAGTATTTAATAGAAAAGGAAACCATAACGGGCGAAGAATTTATGATGATATTATCGGCATAAACAGAATGCAACCAAGGGGGATTAAATATATGGAATTTAATTTTGATGTATTGGATAAAGAATTTGAGCAATATAACGACAGTATGTTGACTCAGAAACAGGTAAGTAGTATTTTTGAAAAGCTTAAAATAAAAAATGATATTGGCATACAGACTGTCTTGTTAGTTGATGACGCGATGTTTATGCGTCACGTCATCAAAAACATATTGACAGAAAACGGTTTTTTTGTAATAGCTGAAGCCTCGGACGGTATTACGGCAGTGCAGATGTATAAGCAATACAAACCTGATTTAGTACTGATGAATTTAACAATGCCCGTTATGGATGGCATAATGGCTACAAAAGTAATAAGCGGGCTTGACACGCAGGCAAGAGTTGTAATGCTTAGCGGAATATCAAATTATAAAACAGTTAAGGAAAGCATACTAGCGGGAGCATGCGGATTTATAGCCGGAAGCTTTGATAGAGATAAATTTTTAAACTCAATTAACGTTTGAAAAAAGACGCAAATATTGCGCTGTATATGTTGTTCCGTTTTGTATAAGCTCAGCCGGTGTTCCGGCGAACATAATCAAGCCGCCTTTTTCGCCGCCGTCAGGGCCTAAATCCACAATCCAGTCCGCAACTTCGATAATTTGCAAATTGTGCTCGACCACGATTACAGTGTTGCCCGCATCTATTATTTTATTAAGCAGGATTATAAAGTTTTCGATATCTGCCGGATGCAAACCGGTTGTCGGTTCATCCATTAAATAAAGCTTTTTCTTTCCTTTATTGGTAATCAGCTCTCTTGCCAGTTTAAGCCGCTGGCATTCGCCGCCGGAAAGGGTGGTAAGCGGTTGGCCAAGCTCAAGATATCCTAACCCGACCTCGTTTAATAAATTTAAAGTGTTTATAATATTGCTATGCTCTTTGAAGATTACGACAGCATCTTCGATGGGTGTTTTTAGTATATCGGTTATTGAATACCCATTATATTTAATTGATAAAACCTTTTCGTTAAACCTGTTGCCGCCGCATACAGGGCACGTTACCTCTGTATTGGTAAAAAACAGCATATTGTTTTCGACAAAACCTAACCCCTCGCAATTTTCACAACGCCCGCCTTTAGTATTAAACGAAAAATCCCCGGCAGATAAACCCTCAGCCTTAGCGTCCTTTAAACCGCTAAAGAGTTTGCGTATATCGGTGTAAACCTCCGTATATGTCGCAGCATTGGATCTCTTTGATTTGGCTATTGATGATTGCTCGATTTGTATAATATCAAAACCTGCTGCTCCGGTTATATCTCCTTTGCCGCCGCCTAGCGCGCCAAAAACAAGCGATGATTTGCCCGAACCCGAAACGCCTGTAACAGCAGTTAAACATCCGGCAGGAAAGCTGGCTTCTACATTTTTTAAATTATGCAAACAAACATTTTTTATATATATCCATCCATCTGCCATACGCAGATTTTTTTTATGCTTTTTTTGCCTGTTTAAATAATTCCCCGTAATAGATACCTCATTACTAAGTATCTCATCAAGCGTCCCTGCCGCAATAATTTCGCCGCCATGCCTTCCCGATCCCGGACCAACATCCGCAATAAAATCTGCTTCACGCATCACATCAATATCATGCTCTATTACAATTATTGTATTATCCATATCCCGCAGTTTTTTCATAACGTTTATAAGCCCCGCGGTGTCCTTTGGATGAAGGCCGATGGTTGGCTCATCCATTATATATATAATACCGGTTAAATCGGAATCTAAGGCGGCAGCAAGCTTAAGACGGCGCATTTCACCACCCGACAGCGTTATCGCTCTGCGTTCGGGCGAAAGATACCCCAAACCAACATTTATTATCCGATTTATTTTTGTTTTTGAATCTAATAAATAATCCTCAACAAGTTTAAGAGAGGACGCACTTATCGAAGCTTCCAAATGCCCAAGCCGCGTATAAAGCTCCTCTAAAGGCATTTCCGCAAGCTCAGGCAGACGTGTTTCGTTTACTGTCACACGCCTTGCGTCACTGTTAAGCAATTCGCCATTGCAATCAGGACAAACCTCGTAATCAAAATAATCCTTAAACTTGTTTAAATCCCCCCCGCTTTCTTGAACCTTTCTCATAAGAGCTGTTTCAACGCCTTCAAATTTTCCTCCCGAAACAGTTTTGGGTGGTTTTATATTCGGGAATAAGCTTTTTACTTCGGCGCTTTCAACACCATAATAAAAAATCGCTTTTTGCGTGCCGCTGTACTCGGCAACCGGAGTATCAGCATCGGCTGGAATTCCATAATGACTAAATGCGCTAAGTAAAGCATTCGACTGGTATTCGCTAAACAAACGGTCCCAAAATCCTACAGCGCCATCTTTTAAAGAAAGAGCTTCGTTTACCGTGGTTTTTCTATTAACCGTAAGCAACTTTCCGATCCCCTTGCAAGTCTTACACGCGCCCTCCTCCGTATTAAACGAAAAATGCGTCCTTGTAAGCTTGTCCATTTTTTGCCCGCAACGGTTGCAATACATATATACTTTAAAATTTCCGTCCTTTTTTTCTGTTTCTTCCCTGCATTCGTCTGAGGATATATTCTCGCCGCAATATGGACAGGTTCGTTTGCCAAGCTTTTCAAAAATCATCCTTAGCCCTGTATAAATATCGGTCAGCGTCCCGACTGTCGAACGGGGATTCCTGTTCGCTTCATACTGCGATATTAATATCGCCGGTGATAAATTTTTTATATAATCTACTTTAGGTTTCCTTATTCCCTGAAGCCCCATTGCTTCTAAATACTGACGCTGACATTCCTGAAAAATAACATCAACGGCAAGCGTCGTTTTTCCCGAACCCGAAAGTCCGGTTAATACGGTCAGCTTATTGCGTGGGATTTCAAGATTTACATTTTTTAAGTTCCCCTCGTTTGCTCCATTAAGTATAATATCTTTCACAAGCTTGTCCCCCCTAAGAAAATATACGCAGCGCGCGCGGCGTTATTTCAAAATTAAACGTATCGGTTACATCGCATAAATTGCCATCCATACATAAAGCTTGTTTGGTTTCGAGTTTTACTGTCAGATTTTTGCATTGCATATATACAACTTCTTTTAATTTTGTATGTTTCTCGACTAAAATAGTCGGAAACAACAACATAAGTTTCGGACGGGTTTCGCAACGTACCAAGCATACGGTTATCATACCGTCATCAATGGATGCTTGAGGCGCTATACGCATACCTCCGCCGTAATATTGCCCGTTACATACAGCAATAAGAGTAAAATCGTCCCGTAGAATTTGACCATTTATATCAATCTGCATTTTTATGTTTTTGTGCTGTAAAATGCTTGTAAAAGCCGCCGCTAAATACGCGTTGCGTCCAAAAGTTTTTTTAAGCCCTGCCGCATTATGTACAATAAGCGCGTCTAACCCGATATTAGCTATGTTTAAATAAGCTTTGCCATTAACGCGTATTATATCTACGAAGCGCGTTTTATTTTTATTTATTCCCGACATAAGCCATGCAGTTATGCTTTCGTCATCTTTTATCTGCTTTTTGTTTAACCCCAGCGAAAGAGCAAAATCATTGCCGCTGCCGCATGGTAATATACCAAGCGGCAGCGGCTTGTTATTAGCTTTAAAAAACATTCCTGCCACTATTTCTTGTATCGTCCCGTCGCCGCCTATACCGATAACGGCTTCGCCCCCTGCCTCGCATGAGTTTGCGGCAAGCTCGGCTGCGTCCATAGTTCCTTTAGTATAAAGCATTCTATATATCTTTCCGCTCTGGTCCATTATCCGCTTTATACGTTCCGCTACCGCAAGCCCCCGACCGCTGCCAGCAGCAGGGTTTATAATAATATGATACATCAGAAACAACTCCAGCCTATATATGGATACAAATTTTCTTTCTAAAATATCACACTGATGTTAAAAAATCAACGACCTATATTTATGCTTCCATGCGTTAAAATCCCACTGAGATAAAAACTTTTTAGCCGCTGCGGCTCCATTGTTAAACAAAGCCATACTTTCTTCCTTATTTATTTCAAAATACACTGTGCTTATAGTCTTTTCCCTTCCTTCGTTTGCAACCACAGGTGATATGCTTATCGTCCGTTGATAATCACCCTTAGAAGTAGAAATATAATGTTTATCATGAGCATCAAGTGCGGTTGATACAAGCGCTTTTGTAAAATCAATAAAGCCTTTTATATCATTATAATCAGAATCAAGATGTTCGCAGCAAAACTTAAAACCAAAAGTAGGCCAAGGCGGATCAGACGAATTATCATCGAGAAGCCATATAGGATAATTACTGAGCAGCCCCCCGTCAACAATCTCATGCTTGCAGCCGTTTATATCAATTAACTGGTACGGTTCATAAAATACAGGTATGCTCATGCTCATTCTGACCGCTTTCGCTATACTAAATTTATCCGGTTCAAAACCGAACAGCTTAAGATCTCCCGGCAATACAAGCATCCGCCGTTCCGATATATCAGAGGCTATAACCTGTAATTTATATTTATACTTTTCTTCCGTATACTCACTGCGAATATCCTCAAAATACAGCTTGCCTTTCTTTTCTAAAAGTTCTGTCAGCCAATTTTCAAAATAATCCGCGTTATATATCCCGTTTTTTAAAATAACCTTTGCAAGCTTTCCGCATATTCCCAGTCTGCTTAAAAAACCATCCTTTTGAAATTGCAAAAAATCTGTTTCTAGCAAAACAGTTTTAATTTCCGCTCCCGTGTAACCGACGGCAAGAAGCGCCGCTACAATAGCCCCAGCGGAAGTTCCCGCGAGGTTTACAAATTCATAGCCCGCGTCTTCAATCGCCGCAGCCGCTCCGGCTAAACCGATGCCCTTTACGCCGCCGCCCTCAAAAACTGCGTCACACTTTTTCCGCATAAAAACCCTCCTCTTGTTAAAACAAAAAAAGCTGTTGTGAATATAATATTCACAACAGCTTTTTTAAGTTAAAACAAGCTTAAAAGAATTAACTAATTATTTTAAATAAAAAACTTCTTCCATAAATTTAATCGGTTCTTCTTCGTTAAAATCAAACGAGCCCTCGACCATTTTAGAGGTTATCGCATTCCAGCGGTTGCAGGCCTCACTTTGCGCGATATACTCATTGGCTTTTTTGATATCGTCACATTCAAAACAGTAAAAAAATTGGTTTCCATTTTGAAAAATCGAATAATTTTTGTATCCTGCCTTGGTATGTTCATCAAGTATCTCCTGCCAAGGCTCATTATGCATTTTTACATATTCGTCGAGGTATTCCGGTTTTACATACCATGTCCATGCAAATTTATTGCTTTTTTCCATTTTTTCTCCTCCTTATAAACAAGATAATGCTTATATTCCACCATAAATCACATTTATGATATTATCTTCGGTGTTGTCATATATTTCAAGTTCAATTTTGCTTTTCCAAATGCGTTCGTATTCTGACTTTGTTTCCTCGGTAACGATTATTTCGTTTCCATCCGAACCCTTGAACCATTCTGTATATTTTCCGTCCTTATCGTAATAATACCCATAAATCTCACCGTCATAACACAACATTCCGTTATTTATATAAGCACGATAAGTTCCTCCAGCTCCCGCTCCATATGAGTATCCCAAAATGCCACCGTTGTTGTCTAACCACAGGTTGCTAGTTCTAAGGGTAGAAAAATCGCCGATATATTTGATTACGCCTCCGCTAAATGTATATACATTAAATTCAATGTATTTATCAGTATCGCCAAACTCACTAAATAAATCCACTAATAATTCAAGAATCCCATCTTCGTCTATATCGCAAAGGTAAAAATTTTTGCTTACTGATGCTCTTAAAAATTCCGCATATGTATCCTGCCATGTTTGAAACGCCACTGACGATGAGGTAGGTGTCGGGTTTATTGTCGAAATGTCCATGCTAGATATACGAGGTATATTATTTGTGCAAGCAGACATAATTCCAACGAGCAAGACAATGGAAAACACGAAAGATATATATTGTTTTTTTATCAAGCAAACACCACCAAATATAAATTCGCTGTGTAATATAAAAACCATAATTAACAATTTTTAAGCTGTACAATCTTTCATCCACCATATCCATTTTTGGCAAAAAAATTATTTGCTATTGCAAAATTTATTAGAAAAATGCCGCTTACACCAATACCATGAAAATGTTTTACGTTAAACATTTTCGAGCAGTGTAGGTAACTATGGCGAAGCAGTATGTATGGAAATATTGAATAATGCATTAATGGTATAATGTGCAGTAATAATAAAGTTGCCTTAATGTAGAAAATGTTTATTCGCTACACAAACAAATCAACCTTTTCTATTTCAATACAACCGGCTTCATCAAAAGACATATTTACGACCCACGGCGTTATATCTGCCATAAGCAAGAAATCGTCGAACCCGTATGTGCTGTCATAATAATTGATTATCGTTGATAAAGCTACGCCATGAGTAGCGATTACAATGTTTTTATCTTTATATTTAAATAATAACTCTTTCAATGCGGTAATATTTCTTTCCTGAACCTCGGAAAGACGTTCGCCGTCTGAAAGTGTGTAATTAAAATCAGCCCATTGCCGCTCAAAGAATAAAAATGATTCTTTGTTATCTCTAAATCTATGACTGTCGGTCTTATTTATTCTCACAGCGCTATCACCTTTACACTCTCGGAAATCCTCAATTATATGTATTTCAAAATTGTTTTTTTCGCAAAGTCCGCCAAGGTATCAACTGCTCGTTTATATGGGCTTGAAAAAACTGCGTCAATATTCTTATCGCTCAAAAAATCCGTTACCAGGTGGCAATCATTACATCCTTTTTCAGTTAGCGGGCGTACTCTGCTATTACGAACAGAATAATCTGATTGCGCGTGTCTTACAAAATATACTTTTGTCATTTCACATCTCCTGTCCATAATATTAATTTTCTACATAATGGCCTAATTTACCATTAAGCACATTATCCGACTAATAACCATCAATACTAACTTTTCTACTAGGAAATACTGTTTATGTCGTTATACTCGTTTTTGACACAATGGTAACAAAGTCGAAACAAACTATTTTAGATTGTCGCTAAATGCCTTCAATTCATTTTTTGTTTCTTGCGATAACTTATTGAAATCAGTATCTTCTATTGCCCCTTGTAAGGAATAAAGATGAACCAAACATATCTCTGGATATGCAGCTTTTAAGCGAAAAAAAGCTTCTTTGCTCCCTAATTCCGTCAATTCTTCCGCGCTATTAATGCCAATACTGTTTAGTTTTTTCTTAATTGTTTTGCCTATATTTTTCATCGCAGTTAGCTCCATATAAAACCAACCTTTCAATAAGTAATCTATATATCACATTTCGCTATAGGTGCATATGGCGAAACAAAAATTTGTACTGGTAATATAACAAACACGCCTGTGGTAAAATCTATCCGGCGACTAACGTTACGCTCCGCTTTACTAATGCTGCTTATGAGAATTTCCCACAGGCTTATACATTTCTAAAGCTGGCGTATATTTTTATTATTGCCTGTAAAAGACAGATTGGATTGCCCATAAATAATCAATTAAGACAACATGTCGCGGGCAACTATGGCAAAGGAAATTCTGTAGATAATTTCGATAACTAGGAATTATTTTTTTATTTCTGTTTTAACAAGATAATGCTTATTTTGCACAGCTTTCAATTCTTTCGCTGTAATAATTTTTATTTATATATTCCAGAATTATTGATTTTCGGCACTCAATAATATCGCTTGGCAAGTTATATATATCGAACCAATTTAGTTCAGAACATTTTTCTGGTTCCATTATGGTTGGTAATCCGTCATATTTTTCGACGACAAAATATATATCGTAATACGTTCTGTTTGAAAAACGATGAGATAAATGTATAAAAATTAAATCTTCAATTTTAACATCAATACCCAATTCTTCTTTGCATTCACGAATTACAGCAGACTGTGCGGTTTCACCTTCATCAACATGTCCGCCCCCTGCTATATCCCATTTTCCATCTTGATATCCTGTGTTTTGTCTGCGTGATAATAAAATCATAGTTTTCTTTTCATCAATTTTTAATATAAAGGGGAATATTGCTGAAAATGTTTTCGCATACTCACTCATTTTTGACCTCCGAAAATATAAAATCGCTGGGTTATATATTAAACTGCAATTATCCGCAGCCAACAATTTTGTAAACATTTATATCTGTTCACCATTTCCCACATTGCGACACGATACCATTATCGAAACTGATAAAACAAACCATCTTCTGATGTGCGTGCATAAACGAAATTTACATTGGTATTAAAACTCTCTGAGCCGGGAGTAAAATTTCGCAGGGGGCATTAGTGCAGCGAAGCGGAACGTTAGCCGCTGGAGAAATTTTTCTCTCGGCGTGTATTGTTTCTAATATTCATCATAAATTTTGGTTCGCCATATCCCCATTGGTATAAGCAAGCAATCCTATCCGTACACCTTCTGCGGGAACGACCTTTTTATACATTTGCGGCCCTCTTCTAACGATTTTACCGCTTTAAGCCCCATAAGCTGTGTTATTATATTGCCAAGCACCGACGCTTCTACCGGTCCGGCGATTATTTTTTTGCCTGTCACTTGGGCTGTCATTTCGCATAAAAATTCGTCCTGTATGCCGCCGCCTATCATATTTATTGTTGTTATATTATTTCCTGTCAGCTTCTCAAGCCCTATTACGGTTTCCTTGTATTCGTTTGTCAACCCGTTATAAACGGCTATTGCAAGCTCACCCAAGGTTTCGGGCGTACCTTGGCCATTTCCTGCGCAATATTCGCGTATTGCGTCAATCATATTTAACGGCGCCATAAAACTCTTATGCGATGGATCTATTATAAAGCTTTTATTATTAACATTTTTTGCAGCTTCGATTATATCGGGAAATGAAACAGGCTCATTCGTTCTGTTCCAGCTTCCCCGAAGCTGCTGCATTATCCAAAGCCCGTTTATATTTTTTTGAAAGCGTATTTTGTTACCCGCGCCGCCCTCGTTTGTATAATTGTACTCATAACTTTCGTCGGTAATTATCGGCTCGTCTATTTCCATACCTAAAAGCGACCATGTCCCGCTGCTTAAAAACACTTTTTCATCGTCAAAAGGAGTACCCGCAACTGCCGATGCTGTATCGTGGCTTGCGGCCGCTATAACTTTTGTGCCGCACAAGCCTGTTTCTTCCTCAATTTCCTCTTTTAATTCTCCTATGACTGTTCCCGGCAGAACCATCTCCGCAAATAAATCCGTCCGCAGTCCAGCTTTTTTAATAAGCTCAAGGTCCCAGCTTCTCTTTTCAGCGTTTATCATCTGCGTGGTGCTTGCGCCGGTGTATTCGTTAAATATCTGGCCGGTTAAAAAATAATTAAACAAATCCGGCATCATCATAAAATAGGAAGAGTTTGCTAAAATCGTCGGACGAACCTTTTTATCCGCATGGAATTGAAACAATGTATTAAAATCCATAAATTGTATACCAGTTCTATTATAAATTTCTTTAAGCGGTACAATCGAAGCTATTTCATCTATTGCTCCGGCTGTACGTTCGTCTCTGTAATTATACGGATAGCCAATAACATTGCCATCCTTGTCTATAAGGCCGTAATCGACACCCCATGTATCTATCGCCATGCTTTCTATATCTATATTTAAGGAGGCCGCTTTTTTAAGACCTTCTTTCATTTCATGGAAAAGCCTGAATGTGTCCCAATAAAAACCACCATTTATCCTGACAGGTTCGTTGGGGAACCTGTGAAGCTCGGATAATTCTATTATACTGCCGTCAAACCTTCCTAAAATTAAGCGGCCGCTAGACGCGCCAAGGTCGAAGGCCAATACATTTACGCTGTGCATGTTATCTTTCATTCCTTTCGGCTATATTGCATATTCATATATCAAGTTTTAATATCGAAACACCAAACGGCGGTACGTTTATAACAAGACTGTAATCCCTTCCATGACAAGGCACAGCTTCTGCTTCAATTACTTCCGAATTTATTACTCCGCTTCCGCCGTAATATGTTTGGTCGCTGTTTAATATTTCCTTATAAACACCGGCTGCAGGTGCGCCAAAACGGTACGCGTTATAAACAACAGGTGTGAAATTGCATATAACCGCGAGAGTATCGCCCGGCGCCTCGCCTTTACGTACAAATGTAAGTACACTTCTGCTGGCATCGTTGCAATCAATCCATTCAAAACCTTCATGGCCGAAATCATCATGCCAAAATGCATTTTCTTTTAAATATAAATGATTCAAGTCTTTTACATAATTAAGCAATTTTCTATGGTGTTCGTATTCAATTAAATGCCAATCTAGGCTGCGTGTTTCCGTCCATTCACTAAACTGGCCAAACTCACCGCCCATAAAAAGAAGCTTTTTGCCCGGATGCCCAAACATATATCCTAAAGCTGCACGCACATTTGCGAATTTTTGCCATAAATCACCCGGCATTTTATTGATTAATGAACCCTTGCCATGCACAACTTCATCATGAGAAAGTACGAGAACGAAATTTTCAGTATGCGCATAAACCATTCCGAAGGTTAGGTTGTTATGGTGGTGTTTTCTATGAATCGATTCTTTCGTCATATATGATAAAAAGTCATTCATCCAACCCATGTTCCATTTCATGCTGAAACCAAGCCCGCCAGTATCAAGAGGCTTGGATACTCCGGCCCATGATGTAGATTCTTCGGCAATCATCAATACGTTCGGATAGCGGCCTAAAATTACGGAATTCATGTGTTTTATAAACTCAACCGCAGCATTATTTTCACGTCCGCCGTATTCGTTCGGAACCCACTCGCCTTCCTTTTTGCCGTAATCAAGATAAAGCATTGAAGCTACGGCATCAACCCTAAGCCCGTCTATATGGTATTTTTCAATCCAGAATATTGCGTTTGCGATAAGGAAGTTCTTAACTTCCTTGCGTCCATAATTAAAAATCAGCGTACCCCAATCCGGATGCTCGCCCTGTTTTGGATCTTGATGCTCGTACAATGCAGTTCCGTCAAACCTTGCTAATCCATGCGCATCTTTCGGGAAATGCGCCGGAACCCAATCAAGGATAACACCAATTCCGTTTTGGTGGCATCTGTCCACAAAATACATAAATTCGTCGGGATTTCCATAACGGCTTGTCGGTGCGTAATACCCCGTTACCTGATAGCCCCATGAGCCATCGAATGGATGCTCCTCGACGGGCAACAATTCAATATGAGTATATCCCATTTCTTTGACATACGAAATCAAGTCGTCGGCAAGCTCAACATAGCTCATAAAACGCCCGCCGTCCTCAACAACACGCTTCCATGAACCAAGATGCACCTCATATATATTAAGCGGCTTATTAAAGGGGCTTGTACTATTACGTTTCAAAACCCATTCCGCATCGTTCCATTCATAATTATTAATGTTATAAATAAGTGAATTGGTGCTTGGACGAAGTTCTGCAAAATTACCATAGGGATCTGTCTTTTGATGTATGACATTTGCTTGTGTTTCTACTTCGAATTTGTATTTGTCATATTTTTTAAGCCCAGGTACGAATAACTCCCAAATACCGGATTCACTTAAAACACGCATTTGCCCGCGACGTCCGTCCCAACAGTTAAACTCACCGATAACACTTACCCTTTTTGCGTTAGGCGCCCAAACCGCAAAAGAAATACCCTCTACGCCGCGCATAACGCAAGCGTGTGCGCCAAGCTTATCAAAAATTTGATAATGAGTGCCTTCGCCGAACAGGTGTAAATCCATTTCACCAAGAGTAGGCTCGAATGAATATGGATCAAAAGTTTCCCAAACATTCCCCTCATGGCCCGTTATTTTAAATTTATATTCGAACCATTCGCCTCTATCCTCGATAACAGTTTCAAAAAAACCGTCGACATGAACTTTTTCAAGCTCATATGTAAAAGCTTCATCTTTCACATCTATCAACGTTATTTTTGCCGCTTGAGGTATAAATGCTCTTACCGAAACACATTTTATGTTTTCCCTGTCATGTACATGCATACCTAATACATTATGCGGATCGCCATGCTCACAATTTATTATTTGACGCAGTTCCAGTAAATTAACGGTTGTTATCATAGAACCAGCCTCCTTTGGTTGTTTATTTCATATTTACTTATTTTTCATAATAGCACAGATTTTTATAAATGGGTAGTATATAATGAATAAATCTTCGATATTAAGCTTTACTATTCCTTTAAGTTTTATATAATTATAAAGTTAATATTTTCGTAGGAAGAAGGAGGAAAAAAATGCGTTGGAGTTTGGATGATTTGTATACATCGTTCGATTCTAAAGAATTTAAGAACGATTACGAGGAACTGAAATGTGAAATTAGAAGGATTAATGAGTGGGCGGAAAAAAATTTAACCGACACCAGCGAACCAGCAACAAGGGCTGAGACATTTATCAGCTATATGAACAATTTTTCAAAATATTATAAGCTGTACCAATACGCGTCGTTATATGTCAGCGTTTCGTCAGCGGATGAGAAGGCGCTCAAAATTCTTGACAATCTTCAAACAATTATGACAGATATGGAAAAACCTAATGTTATATTTAAAAAATTTATAACACAGCTTAAAAATCCGGAAGAAATTATCGAAGCCTCGGATATTTTAAAAGAGCATGAATTTTATTTGAAAAAAATAATTGAGGACGGTAAGTATATGCTATCGGAGTCGGAGGAGATAATGGCCGCCAAGCTTGAAACAACCGGATCGATTGCATGGCGGAAAATGCATGAACAATTAACTTCGACCCTGCTTGTGGATATAAATATAAACGGTGTTGATAAAAAGCTCCCGCTTACGCAAATAAGAAACTTTGCCGACGATGCCGATGCCGCGCTTCGTAAAAACGCATATTTTGCCGAGCTTGAATCTTATAAACAAATTGAAAAAGCTGCCGCTTTTTCATTAAATTCAATTAAGGGCGAAGTATTGACAATGACAAAGCTTCGAGGATACAAATCCCCGCTTGATATGACACTTGTTAGATCAAACCTTAATGAAGAAGCGCTTAATGCGATGCTTGATGCAATAAGAGATTATCTGCCGGTATTTAGGGATTATTTAAAAGCCAAAGCAAAACTTTTAGGGCATGAAGGAAGTTTACCATTCTATGATTTGTTCGCACCGGTCGGAAGTATGGATATGCGCTTCACATATTCCGAGGCACAGGACTACATCGTTAAAAATTTTACAGCTTTCAGCGAAAAGCTAGGAGGCTTTGCTAAAATAGCCTTCGACAAGGCGTGGATTGACGCCGAAGTGCGTGAGAATAAGCGCGGAGGCGCGTTTTGCTCAAATCTGCATAATATTAATCAAAGCCGTATAATGTCTAATTTTTCCGGCTCGTTCGGCGATGTATTGACGCTTGCACATGAGCTTGGACATGCGTATCATGGAAGCTGCCTCGGCAACGCAACCTATCTTAACAGCCGTTATCCGATGCCAATAGCCGAAACTGCTTCCACCTTCTGCGAAACAATAATTTTCAATGCAGCTTTAAAGAAAGCCTCCGCTCAGGAAGCATTGATTATTTTGGAAAATGATATTTCAGGCGCAACACAAGTTATCGTTGATATTTACAGCCGTTACCTTTTTGAATCTGAAGTATTTGCTAAACGCTCGGATGGAATTTTATCATCTAACGAACTTAAAGAAATAATGCTTAACGCACAGCGTGAAGCTTATGGCGACGGTCTGTGCGACGATTACCTGCATCCTTATATGTGGGTATGTAAACCGCATTATTACAGTGCCGGCTTAAATTTTTACAATTTCCCTTACGCTTATGGCTTGCTTTTCAGCAAGGGGCTTTATTCGCTCTATTTAAATAATAGTGCTGAGTTTCTGCCGTTATATGATAAACTGCTCTCCGAAACCGGAAAAAATAATCTGGCTGACTTGGCTAAGCTTGCCGGTATAAACATCCGTAATAAAGATTTTTGGATTAGCAGCTTAAAAATAATAGAAGCCGAAATAAAAGAATTTATAGCTTTGTCCAGATCGTTGTAACTTTTTTGGACTACTCTCATACTATGTAATTATCACTTATTATGAGAGGAGGAATTGAAATGGCTGACTCTTTCTTAGTTGAAAGAATGCTTCCACACATCGGCCGTACGGTTACTATTTTTACCGAAAGCGGCGGATTATCCGGTTCAGGTTTTACAGGTGTTCTCGCAGCAGTTTGCGACAGAACAGTTAAGCTTATAACCGATATAGGCGCAGCTCCGGCGTGCCCTGTTGGCAGCGCTTGCGTAGGCGGCGTTTGCGGTTACGGCAACGGCGATTATGGTCAAGGCGGTTACGGTTACGGCGGTTATGGTCAAGGCGGTTATGGCTACGGTGGTAACTGTGGTTACAGCGGTTATGGCTACGGCAATAATTGCGGTTACGGCGGTTATGGTAAAGGCGGTAATTGCGGTTGCAATGGTTATGGCAACGGCGGTAATTATGGATACGGCAGCGGTTTTGGTTTTGGCGGCTTCAACGGCTCTGGCTACAACTGGCTTGGATCTATTGCTGAAATACCTATCGATAAAATTGTAAGCTTTACACACAACGCTATTTAATTTTTAATGGTTATAAAAAACTTAAGAATTTCTCTCTGCTTATAAAGGAGGCTTTTATTATAAAGCCTCCTATTTTATTTTTTAAAAACTTGATATTAGATAAATTGTGATGTATAATTCGTAGTAATATTATAACCGGTTTATATGATCGATCTGGAAGGGGAGCATCGCTTAAATGCGTTCTACGATTATTTGTGTTGATGATGAAAAAATGATTTTAAATATATTATCCGATCAATTAGAAAGCTGGTTTGGAACCAATTATTGTATCGAAAAGGCTTTGGGAGGCGAAGAGGCTTTAGAGATATTAAACGATTGTATCTCCGAGGATATTGACGTTTCTTGTGTCATCTCCGATTATATTATGCCCGTTATGAAGGGCGACGAGCTTCTGGAAAAAGTCAGGAATATCGACACCCGGATCAAAAAAATTATGCTTACCGGATATTCCTCGATAGAAGGGATTATCAGCGCCATAAACCGGGCAGGATTATACCGCTACATAACAAAACCTTGGGATTCGCGCGATTTAATGCTTACATTAGTTGAGGCTATTAAATCTTATGAGCAAGAAAAAGAAGCCGCACGTATATCAAAAGGCTTCGAACGGCTTTACAAAGAATACGAAAAACTCTATTTGGATTCAGAACGCAAGTTTAATGGCTCAATAGAATCTTTTGTTAAAGCGCTTGAATTAAAAGACCCTAATAGCGAGGGTTCCTCCGACAGGGTTGCAAAATATACGGAAATACTTGCTAAAAGAGCGGGTATAAACGAAACAGAAATTAAAACGCTTAAAATATCCGCTATGTTATACAACATAGGTAAACTCATTATGAATGATGATAATCAAAAAACTTCTGAGTTATCAATAAAACAGCAAATCATTAATTCTGAAAGCATAATATCGCAAATGGCAGATTCGGAAAAACTTTTAAAAGGTATAAAATATCAATTTGAAAAATTTGGCGGAGGCGGCATTTTTGATCTGAAGGGCAGCAATATCCCGCTTGAAGCAAGAATAATTGCGACAGCCGCTTATTACGATAAATTAAAAAGTAAAAAAGCTAATCTTTCCACAGATGAAATTTTTTCTGAGCTTAATAAAACAAAAGAAACTACGCTTGATCCTAAACTTGTTGATACTTTGAAGGATTTAATCGTTGCCGAAAAAATATAATGCTTTGTTATAATAAAAGAACCACTTCAAATTTATGTATAATAATTTGAAGTGGCTCTTTTATTATAAATCAACATTTTCTATAAACATCGTATTATTGCTTACAAGATTAAAAATAAGGCAATTTTCCCTTTTGGGCATCAGAAGTTTCACAACCGGCCTGGTAGGCAGTCCCTCGTTTTGTTTTAGCACAATGGCGCGGAAACCGTTATTTAATAATACGGTTGCACCTGTCGGATATATTGCTACACATTTACTAAACTTTACAAGCATATCCGGATCAAATACTTTTCCCGACAGCATGTTTAAATACTCAATGGCCATATGTGCCTGCTGTTTTTCGCACCCAAGGCCATTCACAAGCCTGTCGAAGTGATCGGCTACAGCAATTATCCTTGCGCCTTCGTAAATTTTATCGCCGGATAATTTTTTAGGCCCGCCCGTACCATCAAAGTTTTCGTGATGCATTGCTATAGATGCTAACGTGATATTGCTGAACGTTCTTAATGATTTTATATATTCTGCTCCGCTTTCGGCATGTTTGTAATCGTTATCAAAATTCTGCAGTGTTATATCATGAAGTAATGCTGCTATTACATAATCCATAATCTTACTCAGCGGTATCTCGCAAAAATAACTGATAGCCGCTGTAATAACGGCTGTGTTGACCGAATGCTGTACCCTGTTATCATCAACCGCATAAAGATTGAATAAATTAATAGGTGATCTTATTTTTTTATGTACATCCTCTAGTATAAGTTTTGCTGAATTTTTAATCTTATATTCATTTATTTGCTTTTTTTTGCCCACATCCTTAAATACCTGGCTAATTGATGCCATAATCTCAATAGTTGTCTGTTCGCTAATAGCTGGTGATATTTCTACATCATCAAATAAAGTATCCTCGATGTATACGTTATTTATTTTATAATCATGCAGACGCTCCAGATACTTTTCGGTTATTTTCGCATTTGCTGCCAGCAATACAGCCCCATCTTGTGATCTAATCGGAAAACCCAATGATTCGCCTGTTTTAAGATTGCTTACTTTAACAAGTCTCATATTAACCCCCGTGCTTTTTTAATATCTTCAACAATTTGTTCCCTCAATTCAGATATACCGTTAAATTTCACTACATCCCTTAACCTTTTCATAAAAATAACTTTTATATACTCGCCATATAAGTTTCTATCGCAATCCAGCATATGCGTTTCAACAGTTCTGCCGCCCGCTTCCGATACCGTCGGGTTGGTTCCTACGTTAGTTACCCCGTTTAT
Source organism: Holotrichia oblita (assembly GCA_023690525.1). NCBI lineage: Eukaryota > Metazoa > Arthropoda > Insecta > Coleoptera > Scarabaeidae > Holotrichia > Holotrichia oblita. The sequence goes on along the minus strand of JALQSN010000151.1, from coordinate 54,127 downwards.
AGACAAGTTGTCTATATTAATCCTAGTTAAGTAAACCCCATCCGGCGGCAGAAGCTTTCTTTTCTCGGGTAAAATATTAACTGTTGGGACACCTATCGTCCTGCCTATTTTTTTACCATGTACAACTATGCCTGATACGTAAAAAGGTTTATACATAAGCTTCTGAGCTTTTTCAAATTCACACTCCTGTATATGCTGCCTAACAAGTGAGCTGCTTATTATATTACCGTCAAGCCTTGCATTATGGACTATATCAATGTATGCTCCGTATTTTTCTGCAAGCGCTATAAGCAAATCCCCCGTTCCCTCTTGGTTTTTTCCGAAACGATAACCTTCGCCTACGGCAATATATTTACATTTAAAACTTTTAAAAAGCATTTCTTCTGCGAACGCTTGTGGTGATGTGCCCGCAAATTCTGCAGTAAATGGATATTCTAAATAAATATCCATGCCTATTTCTTCAAGAATAAACTTTTTTTCTTCAGATGTAAATATAGTTTTATATTCGCCTGATACGCCAAGCGCTTCGGCGGGATGCGGCTTAAATGATATAGCGGCTGTTTTTAACCCGTTTGCCGCCGCATACATTTTAACACTGTCAAAAAGCTTCATGTGTCCCAAATGAAACCCATCAAATTTACCTATTGTAACAGCCGTATCACATGTTGAAACAAATTCGGTTATATGCTTCATAAATCCACCTGATGTCCTGCCGCGGTATCCGCCAGCATTGTGACGGGACGTGCGCGGTTTTCCTCGATTAAGTATACACCCAATAAATTCCCTTGAAAATCCTTAATTAAAATTTTTTCATCTTTTTTTACAAGCTCTGCATTTTCCAATAATTCAAGCGGCAGCTTATTACCGTTATATAACAGCTTATCTGCTTCCGGCTTCGCGTTAAATTTCCGCATATATCCTAGGGCTTTTTCGATTGGTATTATTATTTCTTCTGTTTTGCCTTCCGCAGCCAGCCGTTTTAATTCATCAAGCTTTATCGCGTTTTCAAGATAAAACCCGCCTGATCTGAACCGCAAAAGCGCGCCCATATGTCCGCCCTGCGATATCACAGCGCCTATATCCTCGCATAAGGTACGTATATAAGTACCTTTAGAACAAATTGCTTCAAAGCATACTTTGTCCGGCGGTAAAAATTTCAAAACCTTTATTTCATGTATCGTTATAAGACGCTTTGCACGTTCGGCTTCTTTACCTTGACGCGCCAGCTCATACAACTTTTGCCCGTTTACTTTTAATGCCGAGTACATAGGCGGCGTTTGCCAGTATTCACCCGCGAATGAATTAACCGCTTCTTGTATTTTTTGCTCGTTATAATCAATTTTATATGTCCGGATAACTGTTCCGGTTGCATCCTGCGTATCTGTATCTGCTCCTAAAACAAGCTCAGCTCTATAACCCTTTATATCCGCAGATAAATAATCCGCTATTTTTGTAGCTTTACCAACGCACACCGGCAGCACACCTTCAGCCTCGGGGTCAAGCGTCCCGGTATGTCCGGCTTTTACTCTGTTTAACGTTCTTCTTACTATATTCACAACATCATGCGATGTGTAACCTTTTTCTTTATAAATATTTATTACTCCATTATATCCGTTCATATACCAGTTTTCCTAAAACCATTTCTATAGCGTAATCAACGCTTCCGTATATCGTACAGCCCGCCGCCAGCTTATGCCCGCCGCCGCCTAATATTACCGCCGTTTCATTTACATTCCTGTCCTTAGATCGCATACTTACCCGTACTTGTTTTTCTCCTGCTTCGTAAAGGAATACCGCTGTTGTTACACCTTTAATCATAAATATATAATCAATTATCTTCCCGAGATCCTTGACCGAAACCGATAACAAATCTATTTCATTTTTTGATAAATACGAATAGGTTATATCTCCCTGAGTTTTTATATTCTGTATAGCGGCAGCAAGCGCTCTCGCTTCTTCATGCGAATGCTCGCGCATAAGCTTATCAAGCACATCTGTAAACGGCAAACCAAGCTCAAGCAAATTAGCCGTAAGCCGGTGAACCTCCGGTGTAGTGCTGCCATGCCTAAAACCACCCGTATCATATACTATTCCCGCATATATAGCAGTTGCTATCTTTTTATCAATCAAAACCCAATTATTTATCATATAATAAATAATTTCACTGGTTGATGAAGCCGTATCATATACATAATTCTTCATGGCATAATTTGTATTTCCCATATGATGATCTATATTCAACGTCAATTTTGCTTTTTTAAACATATCCCAAAAACCGCCAAGTCTGTCCGCCGTACTGCAATCCAGCGCAATAGCAACATCTGCTTCGATGTCTCCGCCTTTATATAAAAGTTCCTTGCCCGGTATAATATCATATCTTTCGGAGTAGTCTTCCAAGCAAACATATACATCCTTGTTAAGCTTTTTAAAAGCCATCCCAAGTGCCATAGCAGCTCCAATACAATCACCGTCAGGACGTATATGCCCTGCTATCATTATAACTTTACAGCTCATAGTAATGCTATCAAGCGCTGTTATATCATAATTTAAATCCATCGGATAAATCTACACCCTGTGGGCGGATGGTCAGGCGCAGCCGAACCTTCCGCTTTATTCTTTGTTAAGCTCGTTTAGCAACCCGTGAATTTTTATACTGTATTCGGCAGATTCGTCAAGTATAAATATCAAAGCCGGGGTGTTGCGTAAATTTAATCTATCCGCCAACTGTTTTTTTATAAAGCCCACAGCGCTTTCAAGCCCTTCAAGCGCATCTTGCTTTTGCTTATCTCCGCCGAGTACGCTAACATATATTTTGGAATATTTTAAATCATTTGTCGTATCAACCTTTGTGACCGTAATCATAATTTTAGTACGCGGGTCTTTTAGCTCTTGGCTGATAATATCCGATATCTCTTTTTTAATTTCTTCATTAACCCTTATCATTCGCGTTTTATTCATTTTTTATATTTCACCTTGGGATTTCTTCCATTTGGTAGGCTTCGACAATATCGCCTTCCTTAATGTCATTATATTTATGCAATAATACACCGCATTCGTAACCGGAATTAACTTCCTTAACATCATCTTTAAAACGCTTAAGCGTATCTAATGAGCCTTCATATATAACAATCCCGTTACGTATAAGCCTGACCTTAGATGACCTTGTAATTTTTCCGTCTGTCACATAAGAGCCGCCTATCGAGCCGACACCGCTGGCCTTGAATATCTGGCGTATTTCGGCGTGGCCAATAACTTTTTCTTTGTAAACAGGGTCAAGCATACCCTTCATAGCTGCTGTAATGTCTTCTATTGCATTGTATATTATACGGTACAATCGAATATCAACCTTTTGCTCCTCGGCAACGGATTTTGCCGCAGCTTCGGGGCGCACATTAAAACCGATTATTATTGCGTTAGATGCCGATGCAAGGTTTACATCCGATTCTGTTATCGCGCCGACTCCGCCGTGAAGTGTCCTGATACGCACTTCGTCATTAGAAAGCCTTTCAAGGCTGTGTTTAAGCGCCTCAACCGAGCCCTGCACATCCGCTTTTACTACTATATTCAAATCCTTAACATTGCCGGATTTTATCTGGCTGAATAAATCATCAAGCGATATTTTTTGCGGGGTCGATTTAATCATTGCCTCACGGCCTTTTGCCACAACCGCTTCTGATAACTGCCTGGCGTATTTTTCGTTGTCTGCGTTAAAGAACATATCTCCGGCCAGCGGAACCTCCGAAAGCCCGGAGATAGCTACAGGCGTAGAAGGACCGGCTTTTTTTACACGCTTGCCTTTATCGTCCATCATTGAGCGCACCTTGCCGTATGTCGAACCTACAACGATAGGATCGCCAATGGATAATGTACCGTTTTGTACAAGTACGGTTGCTACAGGCCCTTGGCCTTTATCCAGTAATGCTTCTATAACAACGCCTCGTGCCTGTTTATTTGGATTTGCTTTAAGCTCTTTCATTTCGGATACTATAAGTATCATTTCAAGAAGGCTGTCTATACCTGTTTTATTTATAGCCGAAACAGGTACGCATATCGTGCTTCCGCCCCAATCCTCCGCAAGCAGCCCGTATTCAACAAGCTCCTGCTTAACCCTGTCCGGATTGGCGCTTGCTTTATCCATTTTATTTATTGCGACTATTATTTCTACATTAGCTGCTTTAGCGTGATTAATAGCTTCGATTGTTTGAGGCATAACACCATCGTCCGCAGCTACGACAAGTACGGCAATATCCGTAACCTGTGCGCCTCTCATACGCATTGCAGTAAAAGCCTCATGCCCTGGCGTATCAAGAAAAGTTATTTTCTTTCCCTCGATTGATACCATGTATGCGCCTATGTGTTGTGTGATGCCGCCTGCTTCTTTTTCTGTAACTCTGCTTTTGCGTATCGCATCAAGCAGTGATGTTTTACCATGATCAACATGTCCCATTACGACAACAACCGGCGGTCTTTCGATTAAATCCTTTTCCTCATCCGTTTCGCCGTCTTTAAAGGCTTCTTTTAAAATATCCTCTTCCTCAAGCGCTTCGGTAATGATGTTATATTCCGACGCTACGCTTGATGCTGTATTGTAATCTATTTCTTGATTAAGACTTACCATGAAGCCCCTGCGCATAAGACTTTTTATAAGCTCTGCGTTGTTTTTACCCAAAGCCTCAGCAAGGTCCTTTACAGATATCATTTTGCCTATTTTTATTATTTTTATTTCTTCATTTTCAGGTTGTATCTCTTGATTTTCTTCGATTTGTACCATAATTCTCCTATCTTGCTTTTTATGTTTTTCTTTTTTTTCAGCTTTTTGCTCTATTTTAGGCTCAGGAACTGGTGCTTCAGGTTTTATTTCTTCTTTTGGCTTATCCTTTTGCGTATAATATTCTAACATTAAAGCGGTTTCTTCATCACTCAAAGAACCCATATGGTTCTTAACTGTTTTTCCAAATTCGGCTAATTTTGCTATTAATTCTTTATTGCTCACATTTAATTGCTTCGCTAGTTCATGTACTCTTACTTTCGGCAATACGCCCACCTCCAACTGATTGCTCCTCTTTCGGCAACTCGTCTTTCAATTTTTCATACACCCCGGCAGGGACAGCCGCTTTAAATGAGCGCTCCAGGCCCTTCTGCTTAAACGACTTTTCCAAACATTCCGTATTAGCGCAAATATAAGCACCTCTGCCTTGCTTCTTCCCTGTCGCATCCAGTGAAAATTCTCCCGCCTCGCTTCTAACAACACGTATAAGTTCCTTTTTATTCTTCATTTCCATACATCCGGTGCATCTTCTAAGAGGTAATTTACGTTGCTTCATATTCTTCATTTTCATCCACGCTTTCGTCGTATATATCCTCTTCCCCGCTATCAATGCTATCCTGATATTCCTTTATATCACCGAGGTTTGCCGCTCTTGCCTGAGATTCGCTTTTTATATCAATTCTGTATCCGGTAAGTTTTGCCGCCAGTCTTGCGTTTTGCCCTTCCTTACCTATTGCCAGCGAAAGCTGGTTATCAGGTACGATAACCCTCGCGCTTTGGTCATCCTCGTTTACTACAACCGAGGTTACCTTACTGGGGCTTAAAGCAGCCGCTATATACTTGCGCGGATCGCCGCTCCAATTTATTATGTCGATTTTTTCGCCTCTTAATTCCCCTACAATAATATTAACCCTGTAACCGTTTGGCCCGACGCATGCACCTACCGCGTCCACATCAGGATTTTTTGACCAAACTGCAATTTTCGTCCTTGAGCCGGCTTCGCGTGATATAGATTTTATCTCGACAACGCCTTCGTAAATCTCGGAAACCTCCTGCTCAAACAACCGTTTAACAAGCTCCGGATGTGTGCGCGATACATTAATCTGCGGCCCTTTTGTAGTTGATTTTACATCGAGAACATATACTTTAATCCTGTCTTGGAAATTGTATTCCTCCTTCGGAGTTTGCTCGTTTGGTGCAAGCATCGCATCTATTTTCCCAAGTGCGATAATTATATTTTTACGATCCTTGCGCTGCACGATCCCGGTCACAATATCCCGTTCTTTCGAAGCATATTCGTTATACAGTATTTCTCTTTCCGCCTCACGGAACTTTTGTACAACTACCTGTTTAGCCGTCTGAGCCGATATACGTCCAAAATCTTTAGGTGTGACGATTATATCAACGATATCCCCCTGTTCGTATCGCGGGTTAATTTTTTTTGCGTTTTCAAAGGATATTTCAAGAAAGTCGTCGTTAACGTTCTCCACAACTTCTTTTTGCGCGTAAACCTGAACGTTTCCGGTTTCTCTGTTCATATCTACTTTTATGTTTTGCGATGTTCCAAAATTTTTCTTACACGCTGAAAGAAGCGATGCTTCAATCGCCTCAAAGATAACCTCTTTGTCAATACCCTTTTCTTTTACAACTTGATTCAATGCTTCGATAAATTCCGCATTTTGATTCATATGCTCCTCCTTGGCCGCATAGGCTAAAGTTTATTTTAAATAAAAAATTGACCGGCCGAAAGCCTGCATACGGCTATGTCCGCTTTTGGGAATTTTAATTCATTTTTTTTCTCATCATAGATAACAACATTTCCGTCGATAAGCCCTGAAAGCTCGCCGTAAAATTCCTTGTTATCGCCGAGGGGTTTATAAAGCTTTATATATACGGTTTCACCTTTGTAACGTTCAAAGTCCGACGGTTTTTTTAAAGGGCGCTCTATTCCGGGCGAGCTAACTTCCAACATATATGCTTGCGGGATAGGGTCTTCGGCGTCTAGGATTTTTTCGAGCCTCCGGCTGAAGACCTCGCAATTATCAATAGTGATGCCTCCTTCTTTATCTATAAAAACTCTAAAAACCCAATTCGGCCCTTCTTTTACAAATTCAAAATCAACAAGACTGAAACCGGTTTCTTCCACGACCTGCGATATATGTTTCTCAAGAAGTTTATTTATATTTTTTTCAGACATAAGACCCCATACCTTTCATCTTTGTTACTCTATTTTTCCCGTTATAAGAGATAAGAGTGGGTTTTCACCCACTCTTACCATAAATCGTAAATAGTATATCATTCTTAAAATGTTATTGCAATACACTAGAGAAATTTACATCCAAATTTTTATATTACAGCAGTTCTCCATGCTTTTTAATAAAAATCTTCTTAGCGATTGTCATCAATACCATATACAGAAAAATTGTCAGCAGCAGCCATGCGAAATACACGGGCGGCAGGGAGGTCAGCCCAATGGACACTCCAAACGCCGTAAAAGGTATAACAGTTAACACGGCAATTCCTGTAAATGTGAAAATTGTTACAGATGAAGCTGCACGCTTCTGGACAAACGGAATTTTAGGCGAACGTATCATGTGGATAACAAGCGTCTGGCTCCACATGGATTCTACAAACCATCCCGCTTGGAAAACCGCAATATAATACGCTTGCATTGCCGGGTCTGTAATTTGATGGAACAACTGACCGCCGCACATAGCCGGACAAATGATAAAGTACATAAGCAGATATGTTGTTATGTCGAATATCGAGCTTGTCGGGCCAATCCAAACCATGAACTTCCCGATTGATGAAGCGTCCCACTTTCTTGGTACGGCAAGATACTCTCTATCCACGTTATCCCAAGGGATTGCCGTACAGGAAAGGTCATAAATCAAATTCAACAAAATTAAATGTATTGGCATCATCGGAATAAAAGGCAGGAACGCGCTTGCCGCCAGAACCGAGAACATATTGCCAAAATTAGAACTTGCTGTCATTTTAATGTATTTTATCATGTTGGCATAAGTCTTGCGTCCTTCTAGGATTCCTTTTTCAAGCACCATCAAATCTTTTTCCAGCAGAATAACATCGGCAGATTCTTTAGCGATGTCCACAGCGGTATCTACAGAAATACCCACATCAGAGGCTTTCATTGCCGCCGCGTCATTTATACCGTCACCCATGTAGCCGACATTGTGGCCTCCGGCGCGCAATACGGTAATAACACGCGCTTTTTGCTGAGGTGAAAGTTTTGCGAACACACTGACATTTTCAACGGATTTTCCTAGTTCTTCGTCCGTCATATTATCTATGTCGGAACCAAGTAAAATAAGGTCAACCGGAATGCCCACCTGATGGCAGACCGAACGTGCGATTTTATCGTTATCGCCAGTGAGGATCTTTACGCACACGCCATGCTCATTAAATGCCCGTATTGCTTCTGCCGCGGATTCCTTCGGAGGGTCAAGAAAAGCAAGATAACCCATCAACACCATGTCTGATTCGTCCGCAACCGAGAACGCGCCAACAGGTGATGGATTAGTTTTTTGCGCTACGGCAATAACCCTCATGCCATCCTCGTTCAGTTCGTCCACCTTTCTCAAAATATATTCCCTAATATTTTCGGTCAGCGGCAAAACTTTTCCCTCATATTCGGCATAGTTACAAATCGAAAGCATTTCCTCAACCGCGCCTTTAGTAATCATTTGTGTTTTGCCGTTTTTCACCACCACACTCATGCGGCGGCGTTCAAAATCAAACGGGATTTCATCAACTTTTATAAATCTATCGGCAAGGCCGCGTAGTTCATCTACCGTATCCTGTTCCGCAAGTGTGCGTTTAATAATGGCAAAATCCATTAAATTTTTAAGCCCTGTCTGATAATAACTATTAAGGAAAGCGTGGCGCAGTACCCGCGAATCCTCTTCCCCATGTATATTAAGATGATATTGCAACACTACCTTATCTTGCGTCAGCGTACCGGTTTTGTCGGTGCACAGAACATCCATAGAACCGAGATTTTGGATGGCATTCAGGTTTTTAATAATGGTCTTTTCCCTTGACATAACCACTGCGCCTTTTGCAAGACAGGTAGTGACAATCATCGGAAGCATTTCCGGCGTCAATCCTACGGCAACGGACAGTGCGAAAAGTACCGCCTGTATCCAATCTCCTTTTGTAAAGCCGTTTATAAACAGCACTATAGGAACCATTACCAGCATAAAGCGGATAAGCAGCCACGATACTGAGTTTACGCCTTTTTCAAAACTGGTTTGCACCGGTTTTTCTCCTACATTTTTTGCCATGCCGCCAAAAATGGTATCGTCGCCCGTTGCCACTACTACGCCTGCTGCGCTTCCGCTGATTACGTTAGAGCCCATGAAAGCAAGGTTGGGACATTCGGTGATTGCGTTTACAGAACCAGTTACGGCACTAGGAGTTTTTTCAACTGCCACGCTTTCGCCAGTCAGCGCCGACTGGCTGACAAATAAATCCTTGGCGCTGATGATGCGTATATCAGCCGGTATCATGTCACCCGCTGCTAAATGAACAATATCGCCCACGACAACTTCTTCCAAAGGGATTTCTGTTTTTCCAATGTCTGGACGCTGAACGCAAGTAGTCGTTTTAACCATTTCCAGGAGTTTATCGGCGGCGTTACCGCTTCTTGTTTCCTGCACGAAGCGCAGAAGCCCCGAAAACAACACCATTGTCATTATGATAATAACAGTTATTGGATCGGCTTCACCCGGCGCTGCCAAAATAATATCTGTGAAAACCGATACCGCCGCAAGTCCAAACAAAATCGCGGTAAAAGGGTTTACAAAAGCCATGCAAATACGTTTGAACAATGACGCTTTATTGCCATGCGTTACCCTGTTGTCGCCGTACCTCTCACGTGAAGCCTCTGCAAGTGTTTCACTCATACCTTCCGGCATAGTTCCAAACTTTTCGAACAACGCTTCTCTTTCTGCAGCGGCAGCATATTTCATTCTGATATTTACTTCGTCGCGGCGCATCATCTCCGCGGCGATCTTCTTTGTTTGTACACGAATAATTTTTGTTTTTTTCATCGGTCTGTACCTCCAAATTCATAAATTTGATTATTTCGTGGAAGCACAACCCGCTCGCTAATGAGCTATACTGAAGTTTAAAACATTATTTAAATCTTAATGGCGGCAGAATGAAGACTTAATCCATTCCACCATAATACTTCGGTGTAGCCCGTCAGGTTCAGGGCTGCATTTACTTCCGGTATCCATTCCGCTCACCTCTCTTATTTTTGGAATATCTATATAAAACCCCTTTTGGGATAAAGACATAAAAAAAACCATCGTCCGAGTTTTCCTTATACGGAAAATCAAACGATGGGCAACATTTACAGTCGATTACGCCTATAACATCGGTTCTGCACATGAACAGACCGCACATTCAAAATTGTGCGATTCATGCTGCATTGCTCATCGTTTATTTGTCTATTACAATCGCCGTCCATGTTTTCACCACCAATTAAAATTAAAAAAGCCCTTGTCAAAACTCGAACAATGACAAGGGCTTTCAGTCCTCATAAACAACGTGCTGTAATTGAGCGCCGTTGTGTTATCGTTCAAGTTTTAGCTTCACAGGGCGATGAAGTTACATTATTCCACGCCTTGTATTCGACGTGGACTGTTTACCTTCTCATAGTGTCTCCACTACTCCGCGGCAGTAACCCGTATCCCTGTGGTAGCCTCACCTACCGAAATATTTTTTATTTATATATAATATACGCCTCTTTATTCCATACGTCAACATTTTTTTCGCTGTTTGTTAATAATCCTTTATCCATTGCATATAGCAATGACAAATTATATAATATAAAAATGCAATATCATGACTAAGGAAATGCTTACTACTTAAGAAGTGCTTCCTAAAAAAGAAGGAGCTGGTTATATAAAAATATTATTAGTAATTGATATGCAGAACGACTTTATTAATGGCAGCCTTGGAAGCTCTCAAGCGGAGGGCATAGTCGCGAATGTTAGGGAAAAGGTACAACAATACAGACAGAATAATTACACTGTAATTTTTACAAGGGATACTCACGAAGCAAATTATTTAAACACGCAAGAAGGTAAAAAGCTGCCTGTTGAGCATTGTATCGAAAACACGCATGGGTGGTTTATTACAAATGAGATAGACGTTAAAAGCGATATGGTATGGAATAAGAAAACATTCGGCTCGCTTGAACTCGCAAAATATATAAGGGATGAAACGAACGCCGATGAGATTGAAATTATAGGTTTATGCACCGACATATGTGTTGTATCTAATGCTTTAATCTTAAAAGCGTTTCTGCCTGAGATAATAATAAAGGTAGACGCGCGCTGCTGTGCGGGAGTTACGGAAGAAAGCCACAAGGCAGCGCTGCTTACAATGCAAATGTGCCATATTGAAATATTATCATAATAAAAGGAGCATGTATAAATGAACGAATTATTTGAATATCAGGATTCAGGAACAGGTTATACCGTTAAGCAATTTACAAACGGCGCGGAGCGCTGTAATAAATTTTATTTTACAACAGAAAGTTTTACATCTGATGATAAATATTTTTTTTATCAACGTGCAGAAAATGAAAAAACATCTATTTACCGCGTAGATTATGCGACCGGTGATCAGGAACTGGCGCTAGGTGAAGGCTATTCGCATTTCGGAATGGATTACAACAGAGATTACGCATATGTCCGCAAAGGTGATTCGGTATATCGTTTAGATGTTTATTCGGGACAGTTGAAAGAGCTTGGGACATTGCCTCCGGGACGCTGCACAGGGCATCTGACGGCTTCAAAATCAGGACTTGTTTGGTGTACATATCAGCTTGCCAATAAAATTTTTGCTTTGGTAGTGCTTGACCCTAAAGTCGGAACGGCAGAAGTGGTATGGAAGGATGATCACCATTTGGGACATTGCCAAGCCTGCCCCGGTGACGACGACACTGTTATGTACATACATGAAACCGGCGGAGACGCTCTGCAAAGAATATGGATGTTTGATTACCCTACCCGTTCGGTACATCCATTTTTCGTTGAACGAGAAGGCGACTGGATAACACATGAAGTATGGTCTGCTGATGGCGCTTATTTGTACTTTATGCGCTACCCATACAATATTATGAGAGGAACCAGAGACGGACATAATTTCAAAGTTATGGCCGAATCGAAGCAATTCCTGCACTGCGCTCCTGACCGCAGCCAGAAATGGATTACCGCAGATAGGATAACCGGTGTATATATGGGCTGGAAAAATCAAGTTGTGTTAATTAACGCCGAAACCGGAACAGAAGAAGTTTTGGCTAACCTTAACGAGCCGCAAGCCAGCGCCGACCATCCGCACCCGTCCTTTAACCGCGCAGGTAACATCGTGCTTTTTAATTCGCCGGGGAAATTTTGCAATGTATGCGCTGTAGACCTCTCTCAGGTTAAAAAACCATAAATAGTAGTTTATCCCACAAGGCAGCTTTTGTTAATGTATTAAGGAGAAAATTATTATGGATATAACGCAAGGGTTGAAAATAATAATATTACCCGTCGGCAATAGAACGGTTGATTGTTCTAGTATAATCCAATGGGCTGAAACGTGGGATTGGGATGTTGGTAAAATAGTTGCTAATCGTTTATCCAATAATAAATTCAAAGATTGGGAAAGCATCTTTGTTTTAACTGTTGATAAACAATATGCGGGGTTTTGTATCCTTGAGAAGAAGGACTGTTGGGGAACAGACCTCGATCTTGCTCTTACACCGTTCATAACTGCCGTATACATTGATCCGAAGTTTCGCGGACAGCACTTGAGCGAAAAACTACTCAAAGCCGCTTCTGATTTCGTATGCTCACTTGGATTTGATGCAGTATATTTAATAAGCAGCAAACAAAATTTTTATGAGAAATTCGGCTTTGAGAAATTTACTCAAACTATAACTTATTTAGGTACAACAGAATCCGTATATAAAAAATGTATGTGATGATTTATTTATTGCGAAATCCGCCGATTTTTTTTATAAAATATCTTGTGTGAAAATCCGAAAATGCTCTCATCAACCCAGCTTTCGATATAGAAAGCTGGAGTTTTTTATTATTTCCCTCCCCTGCCAATCCTCCGCTTGTATAGTAAATAAACCTCAAAATGATACTTTTTTTTATGTTTATTTATTATAAATGCGATTGCTCGGTAATCATAAAAATTTTTCTTCCCATAATATTTTAGATAAAAGTTTCATTTTTAAATTTTAATCTTTGAAGCATATAGAAACTCTGAAGTAAATACATAAAGTACTGGTTTTTAAATAAATTTCATGTTAATATACAATAAATTAATTTATTTAAAATTTATAATGGACGGTGAAGCAATGAAGAAAAAAACAAAATTTATAGCTTTAGGAACAAGGTTATCTGTCATAATTTTTGTGATTATAGTATTCAGCACACTGATGATGGCGCTTTTTTCCTATTACACGTATCGAAAAAGCTCTATTGACGAGCATGCCGAGCAAGCACTATTAATCGCTAAATCTGTCGCTTATACCATAGACGCAGAGCAGTTTAAAGAAATTGTCGAAACACAGACAAAAAATCAATATTGGTACGAAATAAAAGGATATCTTGATGAAATTAGAACTAATACTGATATAAGCTATTTGTACGTTTTTAATTTGGTTGACGGAACAAATCTTAAATACTTTGCCGAGGGCAGTAGTCCGTATGATAATTTTGTCGCCGGAGATTTAGGCGATTCGGAAGATATCGATGCTCTGGCAAACGAAGCTTATCTAATGGTAAATAATAAAATGCCTGTTGCAACCGATATATACGATTCGGAAGGATATGGCATGATGGTTTCGGGCTTTGCCCCGATTATCGATAGTAATGGAAAAGTTATAGGAATTGTCGGCGCTGATATTTTTTTACAGCACGCACTTGAAGCGGTTAATAACTTCGGTACTCAGACTCTTATATTCGAAATTGCCTTAGGTTTGATATTTTTGCCTATAACAACAATTTATGTTAGACGCAGGATAGGAAAACCAATTACAGATATTGCGAACGCTTCTAAAAACATAGCCGAAGGCAACTTACATATTAATATGATTAATTATGATTATCTAAATGATGAGGTAAGTTTGTTAAATAATCATTTTAGAACAGTTATAGCTACCCTTGTAAGCTTAATCGACGATATAAATACTATGTCCGAAATCCATGCCGCAGGCGATTATGAATATAAAATAGACGCTTCAAAATATAAGGGCGCTTATCGCGAAGTGGTTGAGGGTCTTACCGCTGTTCCGGATATGTATATTGGTAATTTTGTTGAGCTTTTGGGAGTTGTTCAAAGTTATGGAAAAGGAAATTTTGATGCGAATGTTAAAAAGTATCCGGGGAAACAAGCAATAGGAAACGTAATTGTTGATGAGCTTCGCAAAAATCTTACACATATCAGCAATGAAATAAACGAGCTTGCAGAAAACGCTTTAAACGGCAATTTAAAAGCCCGCGCCCATACGGAAGGTTTTCAAGGCGGATGGCTTAAAATAATAAATACATTGAATAACCTTACAGAAGCTACGGCTACGCCGATAAAAGAAGCCTCCGATGTCTTAACTGAAATAGCAAAAGGAAATTTAAGCGCTAAAATGACTGGTGTTTACAAAGGCGATTTTTCATTAATAAAAAACAGCCTTAATAACACGTCGGACGAGCTGACCATTTATATAAACGAAATTAAAAAAGCTCTTAAATCAGTGGAGGATAACGATTTAAGAACTAAGATTACAAAAAACTTTATGGGTGATTTTTCCGCAATTAAAGATTCTATCAACGCCATTATAGACGCGCAGAACAATATAATGAATAGAATACTTGCCGCTGCCGGCCAAGTGAATGCTGGCGCTGATCATATATCTCATTTTAGCGGAATATTGGCGCAAGGCGCTTCAGAACAGGCTATTACCGTACAGGAGCTTACTGAAACTATTTCCGGTATAAACGAGCAAACACAACAAAACGCTCATAATGCGGAAAACGCTGATAAACTCTCATCCATATCGGTAGAAAATGCCGCCAGCGGAAATGAAGAAATGGCAAAAATGTTATCTTCGATGAACGATATTAAAGAATCCTCCGCAAATATAGCCAAGATAATAAAGGTTATTGAGAATATCGCTTTCCAAACTAACCTCTTAGCGCTTAACGCGGCGGTTGAAGCGGCGCGGGCGGGAGAACACGGCAAGGGCTTCTCGGTCGTAGCCGAGGAGGTGCGCAGCCTGCAGGCCGCAGCCAGACCGCTGCTAAAGAAACACAAGCTTTGATTGAAAATACCGTTATTAAAATAAAAGAAGGAATGGAAAATGCAAATACGACTTCGGAGGCACTAAATAAAATTGTTTCTAATGTCGATTCCGTTTCTAAAATCATATCAGAAATATCGTCCGCTTCCAAGAAACAAGCCGATGCCGTTTCACAAATATCTGTCGGAATAGAGCAGATTTCCGATGTGGTGCGTCAAACCGCTTCAACCTCTCAGGAGAGCGCAGCTTCCGCAACGGAGTTATCAAGTCAATCGGAGGCGTTGAATAAGTTATTAAGCGTATTTAAGCTTATGTAATAAAATAATTTTATAGCATTAATACGGATGAAATTTTTGAAACGGATGTCCGTATTAATTGATAAAATACCAAACAGGTATTCACATGTTTAAAATTTTACCGCGGATTGTATCTTATTCAATCACGCGGTATTTTTTACCTTTCCGCGAACTATTGTTCAAATAATCCTTTTCAAAACATAATAAGTATGTTATTATATCAACGTGAAAATTTCAATAAACGAGAGGTGAAATCATGCCGGAATTTAAAGTGGTATCAGCTTTTAAACCTACCGGAGATCAACCTGAGGCGATAAAAAAGCTTGCCGAGGGTTTTAAAAACGGAAAAAAATTTCAAACGCTGCTTGGGGTGACAGGCTCAGGCAAGACATTTACAATGGCAAATATTGTCCAGGAATTGCAAAAACCGACGCTTGTAATGGCGCATAATAAAACTTTAGCGGCGCAGCTTTACAGTGAATTTAAAGAGTTTTTTCCTAATAACGCCGTCGAATACTTCGTCAGCTATTACGATTATTACCAGCCGGAGGCTTATGTCCCGTCGACCGACACATATATAGAAAAAGATTCGTCTATTAACGAAGAGATAGACAAACTTCGCCACTCGGCGACAGCGTCACTTTTTGAGCGCAAGGACGTTTTAATCGTAGCAAGCGTATCCTGCATATACGGCCTTGGCGACCCTGACGATTACCGCGAAATGATGCTCTCATTGCGGACAGGCATGATACGTGACAGAGACGATGTTTTACGAAAACTGGTTGAGATACAGTACAACCGAAACGATATGAACTTTATCCGCGGCACATTCAGGGTGCGTGGAGACTGTGTCGAAATATTCCCGGCAGAATATTCGGACAGGGCTTACAGAGTAGAGTTTTTTGGTGACGAAATAGAACGCATTACGCAGATTGATATATTAACGGGCGAAATATTGGCTAATTTAAATCATATAATAATTTTCCCTGCGTCGCATTACGTTACCTCCCGCGAAAAAATGCTCGAAGCTGTAAAAAGGATAGAGGCTGAGCTCGAAGTAAGGCTTGCACAACTTAAAGCTGAGGACAAGCTGCTGGAAGCCCAGCGGCTTTTACAGCGGACAAGCTATGATATTGAAATGATTCTTGAAATGGGTTTCTGCTCAGGCATCGAAAACTACTCACGCCATCTTTCCGGAAGAGATGCCGGAAGCACGCCACACACATTGATTGATTATTTTCCCGACGATTTTTTAATCATCGTGGACGAATCCCATGTTTCAATACCACAAGTAAGAGGTATGTACGAAGGTGACCGTTCTCGCAAGACAACGCTTGTGGATTTCGGTTTTCGGCTTCCGTCGGCGCTGGACAACCGCCCTCTCCGCTTTGATGAGTTTGAAAGAAAGATTGAACAAATGCTATTTGTTTCGGCCACGCCTTCGGTATACGAGGCTAGCCATTCACAGCAAACAGTCGAACAAATCATCAGACCGACCGGCCTTATAGACCCTCCTATTATAATCAGGCCGGTGAAAGGGCAGATCGACGATTTAATAACAGAAATAAAAGCAGTCACAAGCCGCAAGCAAAAGGTGTTGATCACAACGCTTACTAAAAAAATGGCGGAAGATTTGACGAACTATTTAAAAGAAAACGAAATCCGTGTAAGATACCTGCATTCTGATATAGATACTCTTGAAAGACTTGAAATAATAAGAGACCTCCGCTTGGATGTTTTTGATGTTATCGTGGGTATAAACCTGCTTCGAGAGGGGCTAGACATACCGGAGGTTTCTTTGGTGGCTATTTTGGATGCCGACAAGGAAGGCTTCCTGCGCTCGGAAACATCTTTGATACAAACGATAGGCCGTGCGGCGCGTAATTCCGACGGCAAGGTCGTAATGTACGCCGACCAAATGACCGAATCCATGCGCAAAGCGATAAACGAAACCAACCGCAGACGCAGCATACAGCAAGCGTATAACGATGAGCACGGTATAACTCCGCAGACAATCATAAAAAAGGTCCACGAAATAATTCACGCGACGTTTACAACGGAAGAAAAAACGAAGAAGGGACTTAACAAGGACCCCGAATCCATGAGTAAAGATGAATTGACAGCGGCAATTAAAAATTTAGAAAAGCTAATGCGCCAGGCCGCAGCAGATTTACATTTTGAACGCGCAGCTGCGATAAGAGACGAATTGGTAGCAATGAAAAAGCATTTGCAAGATGTTTAGGGAGAGGTACATTAAATGCTAAAAGATAAAATTATCATAAAAGGCGCAAGGGAGAATAACCTTAAGGATATAAGCCTTGAACTGCCGCGCAACCAGTTTATAGTGTTTACTGGTTTAAGCGGATCAGGAAAATCGTCACTAGCCTTTGATACGATATATGCCGAGGGGCAGCGCCGTTACATGGAATCACTTTCATCGTACGCAAGGCAGTTCTTGGGCCAGATGGAAAAACCAGACGTTGATTTTATAGAAGGGCTTTCGCCCGCTATATCCATAGACCAAAAATCTACCAATAACAATCCCCGGTCAACCGTCGGCACAGTCACCGAAATTTATGACTATCTCAGGCTATTGTTTGCACGTATCGGCATACCGCATTGCCCGAAATGCGGAAGAGAGGTAAAAAGACAGACAATCGACCAAATAGTCGATCAAATAATGTCCCTGCCTGAACGTGCACGCATACAGCTTCTTGCGCCGGTAGTACGCGCGAGGAAGGGCGAGCATGTAAAGTTGCTTGACGATGCGAAAAAAAGCGGTTATGTTCGCGCGCGCGTCGATAGCATAACATATGATTTAACCGAAGAAATAAAACTCGATAAAAATAAAAAGCATACTATAGAAATCGTTATAGACAGGCTTGTAATAAGAGAAGGAATCCAAAAAAGGCTTACAGAATCCATTGAGGCCGCAATGGCATTAACAGGCGGAATATTATCCGTAGATATAGACGAAAAAGAACAAATGACCTTCAGCCAAAATTTTTCTTGTACAGAATGCGGTGTAAGCCTTGAGGAAATGGAGCCGAGAATGTTTTCGTTCAATAACCCTTCTGGAGCTTGCACGGAATGTACTGGCCTGGGTATGAAAATGATATTCGATCCCGACCTTGTTGTCGCTGAGCCTGAGTTATCACTGATAGAAGGCGCTATACAAGCCAACGGTTGGAACTCCTCTTCTAGTGAAAACAGCATAGCCAATTCGCTTTTTAAAAGCTTATCTGTTGAATATGGTTTTGATATCGACACTCCATATAAGGATTTGCCGGATAATGTAAAAGAAATTATTTTATATGGCACAAAAGGTAAAAAAATAAATGTCGAGTATATGAGCGGCAACGTTAAAAAATCGTACTCCTACGCTTTCGAGGGTATAATAACTAGCCTCCAGCGCAGGTATAAAGAAACATCCTCCGATTACGCAAAGCAAGAGTACGAGAACTTAATGACGACGATACAATGCCCCTCCTGTCATGGAAACCGTCTTAAGCCTGAGATATTAGCGGTTACTGTCGGTGATAAAAACATCTCGCAGTTAACCTCGCTAACAATTACTAATATAAAAGAATTTTTTAAAAACCTTAATTTAAGCGAAATACAAACCATGATATCCGAGAGGATTTTAAAAGAAATTAACGCGCGCACCGGCTTTTTGATAGATGTTGGGCTTGAATACCTTACATTATCACGCATGGCAGGTACACTTTCGGGAGGCGAAGCACAACGAATAAGACTTGCTACGCAGATAGGTTCAGGGCTTGTCGGCGTGGTTTATATACTCGATGAACCAAGCATCGGCTTGCATCAGCGTGATAACGACAAGCTGCTTAAAACGCTTAAGCACCTCAAGGATATAGGCAACACGCTAATCGTCGTTGAGCATGACCAGGATACGATGCTTGCATCGGATTTTATTGTCGATATCGGCCCATACGCAGGCTCAAAAGGCGGCGAGGTAATTTTCGCAGGCTTAGCCGAGGATATAATTAAATGTGAAAACTCGATAACGGGGCAATATTTAAGCGGGAAATTAAATATCGAAATACCCGCAAAACGGCGTGCCGTAAACGGCGATAAGCTATCAATTATCGGAGCAGCCGAAAATAACCTTAAAAATATTAACGTAGATATACCATTAGGAATATTTACTTGTGTGACCGGCGTATCCGGCTCAGGGAAAAGCTCGTTAATCAACCAAATATTATTTAAAAGGCTTGTCAGGGATCTTAACCGCGCAAAAACAAGACCGGGAAAGCATAAGGATATCATCGGCATAGAAAAGCTTGATAAAATAATAAATATCGACCAATCACCTATCGGACGGACGCCACGCTCAAACCCTGCGACATATACGGGTCTTTTTGACCTTATCCGCGATATTTTTGCCCAAACGCCCGAAGCGAAGCTGCGCGGTTATTTAAAGGGGCGTTTCAGCTTTAATGTTAAAGGCGGAAGATGCGAAGCGTGCTCTGGTGATGGTATAAAAAAGATAGAAATGCATTTCCTGCCCGATATTTATGTGCCTTGCGAGGTATGCAGCGGAAAACGCTACAATCGTGAAACGCTTGAGGTAAAATATAAAGGAAAAAATATATCAGATGTGCTTGACATGACTGTGGAAGAAGGACTACAATTTTTTGAGAACATACCGAGGATAAAAGAAAAAATACAAACACTTTATGACGTGGGATTATCTTACGTAACGCTTGGGCAATCATCAACGACGCTTTCGGGAGGCGAGGCACAGCGCGTAAAACTTGCAACCGAATTAAGCAGGCGCAATACCGGCAGGACGATGTATGTATTCGATGAGCCTACGACAGGGCTGCATACTTACGATGTCCATAAATTAATTGGTATATTGCAAAAGCTTACGGAGGGCGGAAATACTATCGTGGTTATAGAGCATAACCTGGATGTGATAAAGACAGCCGATTATGTAATAGATTTAGGCCCTGAAGGCGGCGACAAGGGCGGTATGGTTATCGCTCAAGGTACTCCCGAGGAGGTGGCTAGGAGCAAAAAATCATATACGGGACAGTATTTAAAAAAAGTATTAAGCAATCATAAAAAAGGAGAATTGAAAAAATGAAGCCATATAATGTATACCCATCAGAGCGTAAGAGTTTTACCGACAGGGTAAGCGGGCAAAATGTCGTTCAATTAACCAGCCACAGAGGCCATAGTACACATCCGTATTTTACAGACAACGGATGGTATGACGGCAACAAGAAGATGCTTTTTATGTCCGACAGATACAATGCACGCAACATACACAGCATTGATTTGGAATCGGGCGAGATAAGCCAGCTTACCAATTTTACATCTGATATGACACCTACATGTCCATTAGATGTCAATGCCAAAAGAAACGAGGTTTACTACCAGCATAACGGTTGTGTTTATGCGTTAAAACTTGAGGACCTATCTTCATATCCGTTATATATAATCCCGAAGGGTTATAATTTCGGCGGAGCAAGGCCGACAGCAGACGGAAAATACGTAGTAGCCGGACTTACGCAGGATTTATCTTCAAAGGTAAAAGCCAACCTTAGTGCGGGATATATTGGTATGCGCGATATTTTCGCCGCTAAACCCGATTGCCGAATAATACGCATAGACCTTGAAACAGGCAAAGCGGAGGAAATTTGGCAGGAATACTGTTGGGTAGGACATATCAACCCATCCCCTACGCAGCCTAATTTATTAACTTTCTGCCATGAAGGTCCTTGGGGGCTGGTTGACCATAGGATTTGGCTGCTTGACATGAACAAGGGAAAAGCGGTAAAGCTGCGTGAGCGCAGAGAGGAAGGCGAAATGATAGGCCATGAATATTGGTTTGCCGACGGGTTGTATGTCGGTTATCAAGTACATCAACCTAAGCAGGATAAAAAAAGAGATTCATTTTTCGGCTTCGTAAAATATGATAAAACCGGCGAGCTTGAAGCGCCTTGCATAGCGCTGCCAAGCCCCGATCATATACATTCAAATGATTTTGATTTAATCGTCAGCGATTCCGGTAAGCATATCAAGGGCTACCGTTACAACGGCAAAGATTTTGACGGCCCGCGCATTATTTGTATGCACGACGGCAGCTTTGATTGGGGCGGGCACCATCCGCATCCGCGCCTTACTGCTGATGGAAAAAAAGTCGTCTACAACAGTACCGCTGCCGGATATTGCAATATTTACATCGCCGATATACCCGACGATTTTTACTCCCTGCCTGAGGTGCAAATTTAAAGAACTGTAAAAAAGAAGGTGTTTTTTATCTATATTCTGTTTTTATTTATAATTTGCTTTATAACCTCTGTTATGGGTTCTATAAGCGGGATAGGCGGCGGCGTTATATTAAAGCCTGTTCTTGATGCAGTTACCGGGTTAAACGTTAGTATAATCAGTTTTTTATCAGGTTGTACAGTTCTTTCGATGTCTATTTTTTCACTAATAAGGTATCCTAAAAACGAAATACATTTTGACAAACGAAGAGGCGTTTCATTATCGATAGGTGCTGCGGTCGGGGGTATACTAGGTAAAAATTTATTTTCTATGCTGCTTGCCTCGGCGGGTAAATCATCAATAATAACAATTATTCAATCAATCGTGCTCTTTGTATTAATTTTATGTGTAATTATCTATTTGAAATATAAAAACAAGCTGCATTCGCCCAACGTCCAAAATCTTCCGATATGTTTTTCTATCGGGTTAGCTCTTGGCATATCATCTTCTTTCCTGGGAATCGGAGGAGGCCCGATAAATGTTGCGGCAATTTCGTTTTTCCTTGCGATGGATGCTAAAAACACCGCGTTTCATTCAATACTAGCTATATTTTTTTCACAGATATTCAGCCTCTTGATAACGGTGTTTACCGGAAGCATCCCGGTTTTTGATTATGTTTTATTATTTCCGATGATTGCGGGAGCTATATTCGGCGCGTTAACCGGATCGACTGTTGCAAAAAAAGCCTCAAATTCCATGATGGAAAAACTTTTTAAGTTTGTTATTTACATAGTTATGCTAATTACTATATTTAATATTATATCGCAGCTTAGAGTTTTAATTTAAATTAAAAACCCACAACCGTTTACTAAAAAAATACGGATGTGGGTTTTTTACTGTTTCCTTACACTAAAATTAAATTTATAAATTTATTCTTTCCGCGGCTTATGACACATTCCGACGGAGCTTTTAATATTAAAAAAGTATCTGTAACCGTTTCGCCGTTAAGCTTTATGCCACCGCCCGCAATCAACCTCCTCGCATCACTGTTTGAACCAGCAAAACCAACCTTAACAAGCAGCTCGGTTAAATTTATTTCACTTATATCCATACGTACAGCGTCTATTTTACTAGGTGTTTTTCCGGCGGCAATTTTTTTATACCTGCTCTCGGCGGCTAAAACATTTTTTTCGCCGTGGTACATTTTAACAATTTCACGCGCGTATAAATAATGCGCCTCATGGATGTCTTTTTTAATCGATGCTTCATATATTTCAACCGGAATATCGGTCGTAAGGCGAAAATAATCAGCAAATACCGAATCCGGCACCTTCATACATTTTTCAAACATGATACTGGGTTCTTCGTCAATACCAATATAGTTATCCAGTGATTTGCTCATTTTTTCTTTTCCATCAAGTCCGGCTAAAAGAGGAAATGTTATGACATCTTGTTGTACTTGCCCGTAATCCCTTTGAAGCTCACGCCCCACAAGTAAGTTAAAGGTTTGATCTGTCCCGCCCACCTCAATATCGGCGTTTATCGCGATACTATCATAACCCTGCATTAACGGGTAAAACAATTCATGTAAACCTATCGGTTGGTTTTCGGAATACCTCTTTGCAAAATCATCACGTTCCATTATACGTGCAAGGGTATATTTTCCTCCAAGCCGTAATACATCTTCAAAATTCATTTTATTAAGCCATTCAGAATTGTACGTGATCGTCATTTTATCCTTATCAAGAATTTTCGTCACCTGCTCAAAATAACTTATTCCGTTTTCCCGCGTCTGCTCAAAGGTTAATGGCTGACGTGTCTTACTTTTTCCCGATGGGTCGCCAATCATTCCGGTAAAATCTCCGATTACAAATATAATCTCATGCCCCAGTTCCTGAAACATCCTTAATTTTCGCAGAGGAACAGAATGTCCCAAATGCAAATCCGGACGGCTGGGATCGGCCCCGAATTTAATTTTTAATCGTCTACCGCTATTCAGCTTTTCATAAAGTGTTTCCTCGGAAAATATTGATACAGCATCCCGTTTCAATGTTTCAAAAAATTCTTGTACGTTCAAAATATACACCTCCGTTTAAATAAAAAAAACAGGCCAAAGCAAAAATGCCCTGGCCTGCGGTTACCTAAAAAATAATTAAGGCAAACACAACCAAAGCCTGCTCTTATAATAATAAGAAACAGACTCAATCGTGAAATAATATGAATTTGTGTTAATTAATAAATCCATATATGCCTCCAAAAATAAAATTAAGCAAAGCTTTGGTTTACAAAGACTGGAAATCTTCTATCGTTTGATATTTTTACGGGTTAATTTTCAATCGTTAATTAATTTTGGATCATATTTCATTAAATAGTGTGAATTGGTCTTGTCATAAATTGTAAAACCAAATCTTTTATATAACTCTTGGGCTGGATTTGATATGAATACACGCAAAAATATAGGCTTATTCTGATGCTTCGCTAACGAAACAATATGACTTAAATAAAATGAACCCATACCTTTATTTTGCGCATATTCAAGCATTTGAATCATAATCCCGTCAATTTTATCGTCTTGTATATCAAATGCTAAAAAACCTACGATTGAACCATTTAATAATAACTTTTTAAAACAAGTTTCTCTCATTTCGTTGTTAAACGCATCTGTATTCATTTTTATTTGCATTTCTTCTACCCAACCGCCAAAATATTTATCTACATATTTTTCATAACAAGATTTTGAAATATTATAGTATATTGCGAAATCCGAAAGTTCCACATCGCAAAACGAGAAACCTTTATTTTTTAGTTCAAAAGTTAACTCCATAACAAATAATCCTTTCACTTAAAATATAAATATTGCGGCTCAGTTCAACCGAAACCGGTAATGCAGCTAATAACCATAACTGACACCATGATACTACAGACCTGCTATTATTACAATCATCTTGTCCATTAGGATTTCGTTGCCTTGAAACCCCACACACTTTAAGGCAAACAAGGAAGCGGCTTCTTGGTTAACATCATAAAATAAAATCGCTTGCAGTGTCATCTTATATGTTTTATATACACAGACAATCCGTCGATTGCTCTTTTCACTTTGCCTCTGTTATCCTTGTTTAGCTTTAACCCGCTCTTTAAAGCAATCTCCTCGACAATAGCTTTAACGTTTTTGTTATCCGTAAATATTTTTTCATTCTTTATACATGTATCAAACGCATGCAGGCATTTATCAATCATGCCGCAAGCAAAAGCTTCCCGTTTAAAAAATAAACCGCCAAAGCTTCTATGCTTTAGGCGGCGAATTATTTCTTCTCTCTTGGCGTATAAAATAAAATGCCTTACTTCCACCCCGTCCCTTTCAAGCCTTCCTATAATTTCATCATAGTATTCCGGATTATAAAGTGTCATCGGCGCGATTGTTACGCCGCCATAGTTTTTTGATAAATGCGAAAGCAGCTTATAATTAAACTCCCGCCACAGGGGTATATTTTGAAAATCATTGGGTTTTATATCTTTCGGTAAATTTTTGAATAAAAAATAACCTATTTGCTCAGGGTCATATATAAATGCGCCATTAAGCCTGCGTTTAAGCTCATAAGCCGCAGTCGTCTTGCCTGCGCCGAAAGCTCCGTTTATCCACAGTATCATGTTAAAA
This sequence comes from Holotrichia oblita, assembly GCA_023690525.1. Taxonomy (NCBI): domain Eukaryota; kingdom Metazoa; phylum Arthropoda; class Insecta; order Coleoptera; family Scarabaeidae; genus Holotrichia; species Holotrichia oblita. Next base: position 28,844 of record JALQSN010000151.1, on the reverse strand, counting down.
ACCTCCGGCCTTGCTTAATCAGGTATTCATAATCAACTGCATTAAACGATGTCGTATCGACAACAATAACCTCGCCGCCGATTTCAAAATCCTTAAGCGGACCGATGCCTGCCTCGAACACGTAAAAATCATCAAACATATGCGACTTATGTATCGAATGTCTTTCGGGTGAGTTTTCGCGCTCAATAAAGCGTTTATGGACTGCCCGTAAATCTCCGAGGAATAAATAAGTCAAGGTTTCGCAGTTATACTGGTTTAACAATGGTTTAAGCGTTTCCGCTTCTTCTTTTTTAAAATTGCTTTCGAGAATTGCGGGGGTCCCTGCCCGCATAGACACCTCGGCTATTTGTTTAAGCATAGAAAAGGAAGCTTGGCTTAACTTTCTATTTATTATTGTATTTTCGTAATCGAAACTAACCCCGATTGCCTCTTTTATAAAATCTTTATTGTAACATGGGATAAGCAGCTCCCTCGCCAGTTCAAGTGAGAAAGCGGTTTTACCCGTCGCGCAGTAGCCCGCTATAAAAATCAATTTATTCCGCATAGAAGCCTCCCTTCATTTTGTATTATATCAGATAAACTTTCCTTGTAAAAGCGCTCTTTGTAATTTCGCAGGAATATCCTATTTACTTTTGCATTTTTAAGTTTTATACTGTTGATTGGAAACAACATATTTTTATATGAGGGTGGGTTAAATGAAGATAGAAAAAATTAATGAAAACCAGATAAAATTTATACTCAGCCAGTCTGATTTAACAGAGCGCGGTATTAATATAGCCGAATTGGTTACAAGTTCGGAAAAAACGCACAGCCTGCTTCGCGAAATGATGGATGCGGCTATGAATGAATTTGATTTTCAAACAGACGGGACGCCTCTTATGATAGAAGCCATGCCCATATCCGCAGAGAGCGTGACGATAATAGTTACAAAAATTTCTAATATGGAAGATTTTGAAGAAAAACTTAATCTTCTGCCAAAAGCGCTTAAAAAGGAAAAAGCTGCCGAGCTTCCTGTCAAGCTTGAATCGGGGCATGTTTTGATTTACGCTTTCACAAATTTCGATGATGCCGCAGCAGCCGGCGCGCGCCTAAACATAGAGCATTATTTTGAAAGCAATTTATATAAAATAAAAAATATATATTATCTTATTATTGAAGATAAAAATCAGTTACTAAATTTAGAACAATTCGAATTAATCCTTTCCGAATACGGCGAAAGGCAATTATCGACAGAGCTTTCACAATATCACATATACGAGCACGGCGAGCCTGTAATTAAGCAAGCTGCTATTGAAGCACTTAAAAAATATTTTTTAATATGATAGTCAGCGTAAGCAGAAGAACGGACATACCGGCGTTTTATACGGAGTGGTTTGCACGTAGGCTTGAGGATGGATATACACTTATAAGAAACCCTTACAACAGGAAACAACTTAGTAAGGTTATATTGACGAGGGACGAGGTCGATTGTTTTGTATTTTGGACAAAAGACCCCGCCCCTTTAATTAATCGCTTAAATATACTGGATGGGTATAATTTTTATTTTCAAATAACGATAACGCCTTATGGCAAAGATATTGAGCCATTTGTCCGGGATAAGGACGAAATTATGCAAAGCGCCGAAAAATTGTCCGGAATAATTGGTGCTGAACGAATCGTTTGGCGATACGACCCTATATTATTAAATTCCATATACACAAAAGAATATCATTACGCTCAATTTGAAAAAATGGCGCAAAGACTTTCAAGCGCCGTTAAAAAATGTATAATAAGTTTTATAGACGATTACAAAGAGGTACGGCGCAACACAGGCATACTTATGCTTAAGACTATAACGGAGGATGATATGCGTGATATAGCGTATAATCTATCCGGCATTGCAAAGGCTAACGGTATCAAAATTGAAAGCTGCGCCGAAAAAATAGACCTTTCGGGTTATGGTATAGGTAATGCAAGCTGCGTGGATGCAAAGCTGATAGCCTCAATAACGGGAAGGAGCGCATCTGCATACAAACCCGGCAACATACGCGCCGGCTGCGCCTGCGTAAAAAGCGCCGACATAGGCGAATACAACACCTGCCCGCATAGATGCGCGTATTGTTACGCCAACTACAACGCGTCGATAATAGAAAAAAACCGGTCGCAAAGCGACGTAAATTCGCCGCTTTTGACCGGTTATATCTAAATTTTTAAAATTTGAAAAACAGCTTCTCTTAAAAAAAACCCCGCACATATTAATACTGTATTCCATATTGCGATCCCTAACGCCGAATATAATGTATATTCGGCGAAATTCATTTGCAGCGCTCCCGCCGGAATAGATATAAGCGTGCGTATGACAGGTATAAGCCTTGCCGTAAATAAACCAATCTTACCTTTTGATTGTATCCTTTCGATTGTGCTGTCTAGAATCGGTGTTTGTTTGGGAAACTTTCGCCTGAACCAGTTAAGAAAAACAGTTCCGCCAAGACGGCTGGCAAAATATAGTACCCAGCTTCCAAACACGCCTGCCACCACTGATAACGCTAGTACAAGAGGGAGGTTAAGCCCGCCTTGCGCCGCCATTAAACCCGCCGCCGGCATTATGACGCCCCCCGGAAACCCTGGAAGATTTAAATATTCAAGAAAAACAATTACAAATACGGCAATCGTTCCGTACTGCGCCAGATAGTCGGTTATAGCCGCGAGGTCCATCTTACCACATCCTTTTAATATATTATGACATATAATATTAATTACGTAAATATGATAAGAAAGATTATTAAACCTTTAACAAATCGGCTATATTTCCCTTGTTCAATTTTTTCGCACCATAGCTCATTGTCGAAGCGGTAAGCGCTAATACGGCGGCTACACAAATAATTATACTTTTCCACGGTAATATATAACTAAATATAAAACTAGATGACAACGCGCGGTAAAAAAGCCACGATGTAAATACACTTAACGGAATGCCGTACAGAAGTGATTTTAAACCGTACAGCAAGCTCTCATAATTTAACATCTTATGCATGTCTTTAAGCGTCATGCCAACGGATTGTAATATTGCAAACTCCTGACGGCGCAGCGTCATATTGGTTGATATAGTACTGATAACGCTTGTTACGGCTATTAACGAAAGCAGAATAACAAAACCCATAATAAATATATTAACAAGCAATGTAAGATTTTTATTAAGCCTTGTTTCTTTTTCTATATCAGATATCGAATATGCCATGCTTTTATCGCCGGCATTATAACCGCGTATTATTTCCGTTGCTTTTTCTGTAAAGTATCCCGAGCTTTCCGCAACAGCCGATATTGTTGCAACTATCCTGTCATCCTCCGCGTGATATTTATAAAATTCGCTCTCCGCGACTATTATATTTATCATTTTATTACTGAAGCGTCCTACTACATCCGCAGGTATAACATCCGTTTCAATCGCTAACTTAATTGAATATTTATCAAATGTTTCAAAACGCAGGTTCATTCCTTCGCTAAAATTTACCGGCTTAAAATCTGCTAATTTTCCATCCACAGCCATGTTCGCTTTATTTATTAAAATGCCCGCCGAAAAATCGCCGCATAATAATGCGAAACTCTCATCCGTAACCGTATGAATCCTCACTAATTCTATCAAAGCATATTCTTGCGCTTTATTGCTTAATACGGCATCCAAACCTTCTCCCATATAATCTATCGAATAAGAAAGCCTTGCTTCGGCATTATTAATATTTTTTATTTCTTCTGCCATTTTCACAAAATCCGCATCTTTTTTTCCGATTATCGCCGCACTTGCGTTTATACCATAATCCGCATATACAATATCCGTAGTTTTTCCTAAGTATTCACCAAAGCTGTACCCTGTAATAAATAAAACCATACTCGTCACAAGCGATATTACCGTAGCGCGGTACTTACCACTGTTCCGTTTTAAGGATTTATCCGCTAAAACCCCTTCGAAGCCGAATACAAAGCCTGCTATACGCGATGTTTTTACTTGCCTTGGTTTAATTTTTATCTCCCTTGTAAGCTTTATTGCATCAATGGCGCTTATCTTCGATGCTTTTCCTGCCGGAAGCCACGCCGATATTATGATTGTCATAAACGATACCGTTATGGCAAATAAAATAGCCGGTAATGACATCACAATATGCAGCTTCCCGTCAAAATCATCGATTATGTTTATCGCCTCGCTTAATAACCCATTAGCTATAGCTAAAGCTATATATTCTATAAAAAACCCTGCCAATATGCCGCTTGGTATTGCGACCGCCGCTAAAATAAGCGCTTCTGCCAATACTGTGCGTCGTATCTGCTCTCTTGTTGCCCCCGCGCTTTTAAGCAGCCCGAACCAGTGTATCCGTTCGTTAACGGATATACTAAAAGCATTGGATATTACAAGGATTGACCCCGCCACAACAATAGCCGCCAGTATCCCGCCGAACGAATATACTGTCACTACCAAATCATTGCGTATAACACCCTCCATCATAAGCTGCTCGCGGTTTGTCATTATTTTCGCTTCTATTGGTATTCCGTTGTCAGCAAAAATAGAAGCAGCCGTTTCCATATATTTGCTGGTCGGTTTATTTAACCGAAATCTGGCGTAAATAATGTCCTGCCCGTATTCTGTATATATGCTTTCGATACGCGGGTCTGCCTCAAGCTTTTTTACATCCTCGTCCCTTATCCCTGCGAAGCTTATATGCCAATCTCCCCTGCCGGTTATATAGCTTCGCAGCACAACATCCCGCGCGCTTTCAGCAAATCCGGTTATAGCAGTTATCATTGCTACAGAAAGTATTATGCCGAGCAGCGTTAATGCCGTCCGTTTTTTATTTTTCATCATATGCCTTTTCGCAAGCCTTGAGGTTATCATCTGCGTATCACCTCGTCACTCGCAATGCGACCATCCTCTATGGCAATTATCCTGTCCGCTTCCAGCGCGATATTTTCATCGTGAGTTATTATTATAAGCGTCTGATTATACGTTTTATTGGAATATTTTAATAAATCTATGATTTCTCTTCCTGTTTTTGAGTCCAGGTTGCCTGTCGGCTCGTCCGCTAATATTATCGAAGGGTCGTTAATTAGCGCCCTCCCTATGGATACACGCTGCTGCTGCCCGCCCGAGAGCTGGTTGGGCAAATGGCTGAGCCTGTTCGCAAGCCCTGTAGTGCGAATAATTTCATTAAGCTTGTTACTGTCTGTTTTTTGTTTGTCAAGAAGCCTTGGCAGTGTGATATTCTCTTCAACGTTAAGCACCGGTATAAGGTTATAAAACTGATATATTAAGCCTATCTGCCTACGCCTGAATATTGCAAGGTTTGATTCGTTAAGCGCGTATATATCCGTATTGTCAATATAAACCTTCCCTCCCGACGGCTTGTCTACACCGCCAAGCAAATGCAATAACGTCGATTTACCCGAACCCGACGGGCCTATAATCGAAATAAATTCTCCTTTATTCACCTTGAACGAAACACCATCAAGAGCTTTTACACAGGTTTCGCCTTTACCATATGTCTTTGTCAGATTTTCAACTTTTACTATTTCCATATAAACCTCCATATTTTTTAGTTTTATAATGTTAGGAAGCACTTCTTAATAAGTTGAACAATGTATTTTGGAAATTACCTTAAAACCGTTGGTAATTTCCAAAATACTGTTCAACTAATTTCGATGCACTTCCTTAATATACAGCTTAAATGTGACAACTCGGTGAAATTTTAAATGACATTTTTGTCACTTGGAGGTTTTATAAAATTTTAATATAAACACCGAGCCTCGGCCTTTTTTATTTTCAACCTCAATATTTCCGTCTTGCCCACGCATTATAGATAACGACAATGCGAGGCCTATTCCCGCGTTTTCTTTTGGAGAGCCCGCTCCTCTATAAAAACGGTGGAAAAGATTCGGCATATCCTTATCGCTTATACCTCCCCCCTCGTCCTCTACGACTATTAAAACAGCGAGAGGGTTTTCGTTCCATGATATTTTTATCTGGCCGTTCTCCTTAGTATGCTCCAGCGCGTTTTTTATGATATTTGATAAAGCTTCTACCGTCCAGTTAAAATCACATAGAACAGTAGTATGCATATCGCCTTCAAAATTTATTGTTTGCCCCTTCGATGCGGCGATTACCGAAAGCGCTTGTGCGGCGAGTGTGGCTATTTCTTCGGTACGGCATATTCTTTTTTGCATATTTATTGTGTTTGCATCAAGTTTTGCCATTTTTAAAAGAGAAAGCACCAGCCATTCCATACGGAAAAGCCCTGTACGTATATTTTTCAAAAATTCGTCGTGTTTTTCTGGTGGTAAATTTTCATCTTCCAAAAGCTCACTCATAATGGATATAGAAGTAAGCGGAGTTTTTAATTGATGTGAAATATCAAACAAATAACTGCTTAAAGAGTTTTTTTCCTTTTCAAGATTCGAGGCTTGTTCGGTCAGTTTAGATGTTAGCTTATAAATTTCGTTACGCAGTATGCTTAACTCACCCTCGGTGTTATCACGTACATCAAGGTTTATATCTCCCGCGGCAATCCTGCTTAGGTTTTCCGAAAGTTTTGCTATTTTTTTATAGCGGTCCCGCGAAAAAATATAAAACGCATAGCAAGCTAATATATAAGCCGCGAGAAATAACACGCCATCCCATATGCCTCTGTTAAATAAAACGACCGCGAATAGGATACATACGGCCGTTAAAAATATTACGAGCTTTTTAATTTCTTTGTTTCTAATCATATCCTACGCCTCACCCGCTCTGTATCCTAACCCTCTAACCGTCTGTATTATACGCGGGTATTGCGGATCGTCAGACAGTTTTTCCCGCAGGCGTTTGATATTAACAGTCAAGGTATTATCGTTTACAAAATTTCCACCCGAATCCCACAACATATCTAATATCTGGCTTCGTGACAGAACCTGACCCTTATGAGTTGCCAATGCAAGAAGCAGCCTATATTCAATCGCCGTAAGCTGGATTTCAATACCGTCCTTAAAGACTTTCGCCTGCCTTGTGTTAATTTCTACACCGGAAAGTATTACAATATCCGCATTTTCCTCACCGCTGACGCTCCTGCGGAGAACAGCCCTCAACCTTGCCATAAGTTCTTTAAGCCTGAATGGTTTAATTATGTAATCATCCGCGCCGGATTCAAGCCCTTTTACCGTATTTGCCTCATCATCCACGACGGTTAGAAAAATAACCGGTATGCCGAGCCTTGCCTTAACCTCCGCGCAAATATCGAAGCCGTTACCGTCAGGCAACGATAAATCCAGCAGCGCAAGCGAAAACGTTTTATCTCCCAGGGTTTCAAGTGTGGTTTTATAATCCTTGCAATGTATTACCTCATACCCCTCTGCTTTTAATGCGTAAACCAAACCTGAAGCTATAATATCGTCATCCTCGACATATAATATTTTCATTCTGCTCCTCCATCATAAAAAAAGCTCCCCAACGGGAGCTTATATGCGAATTAGATTATATATCGCTTGCGAAGGAAATACCCATTGACTTGGCGACATGCACAAGCTCATGCGAGGCTTCCACAAATTTGTTACTGCCAATAACCTCTTCCAGCGAAACATATCCCATTTGACCGTTACGTAAACAAACCATGTTGCCGAATTTTTCCTCGATAACTAAATTTGCTGCCGCTACTCCATACCTTAGAGACAGAACCCTATCGGCGGCGGAGGTTTCCCCGCCTCGCTGTATATGACCAAGAGCGACGCTTCGCACTTCATGGTCAACAAGCGGTTCCAAATCAGCAGCAAGCTTCGCTCCGATTCCGCCTAAACGTATAGGATCGGGGCTATCGTTTACGACTTTGCTGACAACCGCACTGCCATCTTTTTCTACAGCGCCTTCTCCGGCTACGATTATTGTAAAGACTTTGCCTAAAGCGTCGCGTTCTTTAATTTTATCGACAATGTGTTGCAGCGTATATGGAAACTCAGGTATCAAAATCACGTCCGCCGAGCCTGCAATGCCTGCCTGAAGCGCTATCCATCCAGCGTTGCGACCCATTACCTCTACGACGAAAACCCTGTGATGCGATTCTGCAGTAGTGTGAATCCTGCCTAGATTTTCGGTTACGATATTAACCGCCGTATCAAATCCGAAAGTAATATCCGTCGCGCCGAGGTCGTTATCAATCGTCTTGGGCACGCCGACCACATTGACACCTTTTCTTGCAAAATCCCTCGCGCTTGTCAGCGTACCGTCGCCGCCAAGCACAACAAGGATATCAACACCCTCTTTTTTCATGTTTTCTATAGCGACATCAGAAACGTCCCTTTTAACCACTACATTGTTTTCCTTTACCTGATAATCAAACAGGTTATCCTTGTTCGAGCTGTATAAAATCGTCCCGCCCCTATGTACAATACCGGAAACCGTTTTTAAATCCAGCGGAATAAAATTGTTATTGTACAAGCCTCTGTAACCAAACCTGTAACCAATAAGCTCATAATCGCCGTTAAGAATACACGTCCTGGTGAGCGCGTATATTACAGCGTTTAGACCTGGTGCGTCGCCTCCGCCTGTCATTACCGCTATTTTTTTCTTTGCCATTCAAAACCCTCCTTCTCCACCTCTTGTCACAGTTCCGGAACGGCGCTTTCTTCATAAAGCTTAGTGCCTTCCGGTAAATAATCCGAGAACCCTTCTATCAATAAGGTTACTCTATCAACAGTGGGTATGTCAAGTGCCGTTTTAATTATTTGATAGACCAAACGCCGTTCGAAGCCATTGCCTCCTCCGTAGGATTGTATGCCGCCGCTCACGTTAAGCGTAAGTGTCCCGTCCTTGATGGAAACTCCTATCACTTTTACTTTTTTTGGTGTAAAATTATAATTCCCCGAAAATAATATTTCGAATAAAATCCCCGCTTTTTCCTCATTTGTAAATGGTCCTAAAAATTCAAAACTGTCGCAACCGGTTATTTCATTTTCAAACTCATCATAACATAAGTAATAAACATTCTCCCCATTAGCCATTTTCGGAAAAGCAAAAATAAATATAAAAACCACTAACATAAATATTATTTTCCTGCACATAGGCACACCTCCATATGGAATTTTATCCCATATAGAGGCTGCCGTACAAGCATTTTATACCGACAATTTATTGCATAAAGTTTATAATCAGATATAATGTAGGTTGGAGGTGGTATTTTGCGTTTAAAAATTTGGTTTGCTTTATTATTTATTTGTATAATAATCGAAGCTTTGCTTGTCTATTTAGGTATGAGCATTATTTCTGCGGGCATTATCGCGTTTTTTGTTATTTTGGCGGCGTATACATTCTTCATTGTGTTTATGAGCTATTCGATTAATAACACCCTTGAAGAAAAATGTGATCCTTATGCCTTTATCGAAAAATGCGAGCGTTTTAAAGCAATTTCTAAGCGTCCGGCTTTTCATAATGTCTGCATTTTAAACACAGCAGTAGGGAACATAACTTTAAATAAATTTGATGTAGCGGAGGAAATGATTAAGAGCTTAAATATGGATGTTAAGAACAGCAGGCAATTTACATTATCTTATCATTTAGCGCTCTTCTGTATACACTTACATAATAACGAAGCGGAAAAAGCTTTGGCCGAGCTTGAGGCTGTACAAAAAATACCAAGAAAAAAAGCAGCAGATGCAAGGTTTTTATTTTTATCTGATATCGCATCATTTGAGTACCAATGCAAATTTAAACGGACCCCCGAAGCTCTTAAAGAAAACCTAAAACAACTCGATAGCCTTTATGAACTTTATACGGATAAATTAAAAAAGAGACAAAAGCTTTCCTTGCTGCATACAAAAGCTGAAATGTTGATGGAGCTTGGAGAATCAGAGCAAGCGGCAAAAATTTTTAAGAAGGTAGCGGAGAATGGAAATAAATTATGGGTGGCAGAATCGTCACGCTTAAAACTTAAAGAAATAAAATAGCAAAAAAAGCCAACGATTAATACTGTATAATAATCGTTGGCTTTATTTCGTTGTAAAAATTATACGTCTGTATGTTATGAGTATAAATTGATACCCATTGGTTTAAGATATACTGGCTCTATATATTTTATAACTGCGGCTTCGTTAATCTCCATTGGCTTCGCCTCTTTTTAACGTTTTATAAAAGCTTTTACGCTTATAAAGTGCAATTAAAAATAAAACGAATAGGCATATTATTGTTTATTATCGATTTCTTTAAGAATCTGCATGCAAAAATTATTTAATTCATTAACATTTTTTAGTATTCCATTAATTAAACTGTTCTTCGTTTCTAATGCAAGTAAATATTGTGCTTCTGTTATATCTTTAGTTAACAGCGCATCTTTTAATTCATCCTCATCATCAATCTTCATCGAACCATCAGGCAATATAATTATATCAAGATAAAGGTCATTAAAATACGCTACACCGTCTTGTTCTAACCCTGAACTTTCAATAATATCAACATAATAAATATTAATATTATTTTTATCATTAATCATAGCTGTTAATAAATATTGGCCGTTTTCAGGCAGTAATTGCAACCATTTCATGTTGCTGCCGCATATTGTTATATCGCCGCAATGAGTATTCCAGACAGAAGGAGGCGATACTTCATATATGTATAATAAAGACACTATGCCTGTAAAATCTTCACTCCTTATATTTTTTTGAATATACTTTTTTGATTTTATTGATGTCCATTTATCACGGTCTAAGCGTTTTCTTTTCAATTATAAAACCTCTCCAAATATTATTTTATCAGCGAATCCTTTCCAGCCCGAATTATAAATATCTTTAATCCTTTCGGTATTCTTTAATATAAAAAGCTTGCCGCTGATGGCGGCATATTTATCCCAATATTTACCCGTATCGGCGGAGACGATATATTCTTTTTTCTTTTCGGCGTCCGTTTCTTCAAGCGCTTGTTTTAAACGATTACACGCCATGTCATATTTTTCTTGTAAAAATATATCAAATTTAAATGATTCTATATCCTCCGGGTAGGTGAGTGCATGGGCAAAACCCTCATCAAACGCGGTATAACTTAATAAATCGGCATAAGATAAGGCTTGATTGCATGGATATGTATTATGCAGGCACATATGAATAAGCTCATGAGTAAGCACTCTGTGACAATTATAATTTTCGTTCAATGCTTCGATGCCAAATTGTATTAAATCAAAAACCATGAAATCCTTGCCGTTATGGCTTAACACCATTGCATCATAGGGATCCGGAAACCCGACTGCAAAAATAATTGTATAATTATTTGTTACATTATCGAAGTCGGGAAAAATCTCTTTAACTATTTTATAATTACGCGGAACATAGTTTTCAATTTGATTCTTTAATTTTTCGTATAATGTCTTAACCCAAACGCTATCGGACGGTTTAGGTTCTTCAAATACGTTTCCCCTTCCCAATGCCTTATATATCCAATGGTCGCAATAGCTTGCCGAATCATCGCCGGATAAGTATTTTTGAATTATTGTGTCGTCAAGTTTCATGATGTATCCCCCTTAAAATTCTTTTTATTTAATATCATAACATAAATCTTTAAAAGGGCTTGAATTTTTTATGCAAAAATTATATACTCTTTTTTAGTATAAGGGAGTAGCAAGCGGATGAAAATCCGTATTATCTGCCGTCAGCACGGATTAGTATCCCGGCAGGTCATGTTTAAATTGCAAGACTTTTACGTTTTTTTAGCATGAAAAACGTGGGGTCTTTTTATTTTGCATAAAACGGCTGCTCATCTAAAAGGGAGGATGTTTAATGGGTATTGTTTTACAATTATTTGAGGGCTTTTTAAGCCTTTCCTGGCGCGAGTTTGTTATGTACGGCATCGGGCTTACGCTTATCTATTTAGCCGTAAAAAAGGATTACGAACCTATGCTGCTTTTGCCGATAGGCTTCGGAGCTATTCTTGTTAACCTGCCGTTTTCGACCGTTTGGGAACATGAGGGAAACGAAGGTTTCTTACAAATTCTTTATAATTTCGGCGTCTTGTCGGAGCTTTTTCCGATATTCATTTTTATTGCAGTAGGTGCCATGATAGATTTCAGCCAACTACTTAAAATGCCGAAAATGATATTTTTCGGCGCAGCGGCACAATTCGGCATATTCGGCACAATAGTAATAGCGCTTATTTTAGGGAATATGTTTCCCGAACTTGGTATCGGCCTTAGAGAAGCTTCGGCAATCGGTATCCTTGGTGCTGCCGACGGCCCTACGTCTATCATCGTGGCGCGGAAGTTCGCTCCGCAATTTTTAGGCCCGATAACTGTCGCAGCATATTCGTATATGGCTTTAGTACCTATAATCCAGCCGCCTGTTATCCGCGCGCTGACTACAAAAAAAGAACGCCTCATCCGTATGGAAGCGGACGAGCTTAAAGTTTCAAAAACAGCACTTATTTTATTTCCTATACTTACAACAATGGTCGCAGGGTTTATCGTGCCTGAGAGCGTTCCTCTTGTCGGTGCGCTGATGTTCGGCAACTTGATAAGGGTTTGTGGTGTGCTAGAAAGATTATCGCAAACAGCACAAAACGAACTTGCCAACCTTGTTACGCTTTTGCTCGGCATAACGGTCGGCGCAACTATGAAGGCAGATCAATTCCTAACTGTGCAGACAATGCTTATTATGCTGCTCGGCTTCCTTGCTTTTATTCTGGACACAGCGGGCGGTGTGGTGTTTGTAAAGATTTTAAATATATTTTCGAAAAAGAAAATGAACCCGATGGTTGGCGCCGCTGGTATATCCGCGTTTCCTATGTCCTCAAGAATTGTGCAGAAAATGGCTAAAGAAGAAGACCCTTCCAACTTTATCCTTATGCAATCTGTCAGTGCTAATGTCGCGGGGCAGTTGGGAAGCGTTGTGGCGGGCGGGCTTATACTACAGCTTGTTCCTTATTTATTAAAATAATTAGGGGGTTTATTATGAATGATATAATGATAGGGCTTCAGCTCATGGGTTTTGGTTTAGCGGGAGTTTTTTCGGTACTGGTTATATTTTACCTGCTAATAAGAATTATTACTAAGATTTATAAATCGGAATAATAAAATCGGTAATTTCCTTGCGCTATGCGTGAGAAATTACCGATTTTTTATTATCTGGCGAGCCAGCCGCCATCCACACCCAGGGTGAAGCCGTTTATATAATCCGCACAATCGGAACATAAAAAAACCACAGGCTGGCTTATATCGGAAGGAAGCCCCCAACGCCCTGCCGGTATTCTGCTGAGTATTTCCTCTGAGCGTACAGGGTCGTTAAGCAATGCATCGGTATTTTCGGATTCGATATAACCGGGTGCTATTGCATTGATATTTATTCCGTATTTTGCCCATTCGTTCGCTAGGCTTTTTGTGATACCCATAACCGCGTGTTTGCTTGCGGCGTAAGAGGGTACGCGTATCCCGCCCTGATACGAAAGCATCGACGCAATATTTACTACCTTACCGCCGCTGCCTTGCCTGATAAATTCTTTTACGACACGTTGCGTAAGAAAAAATACTGTTTTTGTATTGATATTTATTACATCGTCCCAATCTTTTTCGTTAAAATCTATTGCATCACAACGGCGGATAATACCCGCGTTGTTTACCAGTATGTCTATTCTGCCGAAAGCGTCGAGTGTTTGCTGTACAATGCTGTTAAAAAGCGCCTCTGATGGTTTGGATAAATCCGCTTGTATTTCTAAAAAGCGGACATTTAGCTTTGATAAGGCTTCTTTTGTTTCCGGCATTTGCTTTGAGCCAACCCCGACTATATCCGCACCGCATTGCGCAAGCTCCGACGCAATAGCTTGGCCGATTCCAGTGCGTGCACCTGTAACTATAGCAATCTTGCCTTTAAAATTAAAATTTTCATTTAACACGAACATGGCCTCCTTTTGTGACAACAATTTTATTAAACAATCGAAAAAAAATACTGCGGAACAAACGCTTCGCAGTATTTTAAATTTGATTTTACAACGTGTGGATAAAAATCCCGCTCCTAAGCTTAGGCTCAAACCATGTTGATTTTGGCGGCATTATCTTCCCTTCGTCAGCTACGGCCATTAATTCCTCCATAGAGGTCGGATACATCGAAAACGCGGCGCACATCTCGCCTGAATCGACGCGTTCCATAAGCGGTGTTAAGCCTCTTATGCCGCCGACAAAATCAATCCGTTTATCTGTGCGCGGGTCTTTAATTCCGAGCACCGCATCCAGCACATATTTTTGTAGTATGGATACATCAAGCGCTTCTACCGTATCGGATTCGTTTACAATCCCGTTTTTAACGGCAAGCTTATACCATTTGCCGCCTATGTAAAGCCCAAAGGTATGCCTGTGCTCGGGATTATATATGCCTCCCGCTTCGCTTATCTCAAAAACTTTCGCAAGTTCTGATAAAAAACCTTCCTGTGTAAGCCCGTTTAAATCCTTGATAAGCCGGTTATAATCCATTATCTTTAATTCGTCATGCGGAAATATTACCGATAAGTAATAGTTAAACTCGCCATCCACAGCGCCGCTTTCGCGTCTTTTTAACGCAGCCTTTACGGCGGCGGCGTTCCTGTGATGCCCATCGGCTATGTATAAACATGGTATGCTTTTAAATTTTTCAGCTATTTCGTCTGTTAAACCTCCATCTATAACCCAGACTATATGCCTTACAGAATCGGAAGTTTCAAAATCATACACAGGTTTATTTTTTGCTGTGTAAGCGTTAATCATGCCGCTGATAGTCCCGTCGTTTCTGTATGTTAAAAAAATAGGGCCTGTCTGCGCGTTACACGTTTCCACATGACGTATCCTGTCCTGTTCCTTATCTTCTCTTGTTAATTCGTGCTTTTTTATGCTTCCGTTTAAATATTCGTCTACAGACGCGCACGCCACAAGCCCGGTTTGCGACCTTCCGCCCAAGATAAGCTTATATATATATAATAAAGGCTTTTCGTCGGTTGTGAGTATATCGTCGGCAATCAAATTTTTAAGAGCATTGCTTGCATTTTCATATACCGCGGCATCATACGGGTTTATATCCGCATCCATGTCTATTTCCGCTTTGTCCACATGAAGAAACGAATACGGATTCCCCTTAACCATTTCTCTTGCTTCGTCAGCAGACATAACATCATACGGCAGCGCCGCGACTTCGGCGGCGTATTTTTCCTGCGGCCTTACGGCCTTAAATGGTCTTATATCAGCCATATAGATTATATTACTCTTACGGAAATAACGTCCGTTAGCTCACGTAAAGTATCCTCGCAGCCATGCAGGTCGTCATCGGATATATCAATTAACGTGCAGGCATAATTTCCCTTGCTTTTATTTATCATGTTTTCGATATTTATATTTTTGCTCGCTAAAGCTGTAGAAATAGGTCCGATTACGTTAGGTACGTTCCTGTGTATTATGCATATACGTTTAAGCCCGACATACGGCAGCTCGCAATTAGGCAGGTTTACAGAATTTACGATAATACCATATTGTAAATAATCCGCAAGCTGCTTTGCCGCCATCGCCGCGCAATTATCCTCGGATTCAGGTGTTGACGCGCCAAGATGCGGTATCGGTATGACATTTTTAAATTTTAAAACGTCATTATTAGGGAAATCTGTCACGTAGCAGCTTACAGTACCGTTTTCAAGTGCTGTCTTCATAGCGGCGTCATCTACGCAGCCGCCTCTTGAAATATTAATAATACGCACGCCTTTTTTCATTTTTGCGATGGCTCCCGCGTTTATAATACCCTTAGTTTCTGCGTTGAAAGGCACATGAATCGTAATATAATCACATTTTTCGTAAATTTCGTCATAACCGGAGGCTTTAATAACTCCCCTTGAAAGCGCCCAAGCCGCGTCAACAGACATAAATGGGTCGTAACCGTAAACGTCCATACCAAGCGATTTGCAAGCGTTGGCAACCAATACGCCGATTGCTCCAAGGCCGATAACACCAAGCTTTTTACCTTGTATTTCCGGTCCGACATACGCGCCCTTGCCTTTTTCTACAAGCTTCTCAACATCGGCTTCGTTTTCAAGAGACCTCGCCCAATTTACGCCATCGATAATTTTTCTGGATGAAAGCATAAGTGATGCGATAACAAGCTCCTTTACGGCGTTTGCGTTAGCACCAGGGGTATTGAATACAACGATACCCTGCTCCGAGCATTTATCTATCGGGATATTATTAACGCCCGCACCCGCGCGTGCCACTGCCTTAAGAGATTCAGGCAGCTCCATTTTATGCATATCAAAACTTCTTAATATTATACCATCAGGATTTTGATCCTCGTTCGATAATTCGAACATATCCTTTGATAATAAAGAAGTTCCCGATTCGGATATACTGTTTAATGTAAGAATTTTAAACATTTAATTAGTCCTCCAGTTATTAATGAATTATTTATTTTCGGTTTCAAATTTCTTCATAAATTCCACAAGAGCTTTTACGCCGCTAATATCCATCGCGTTGTATATGCTTGCGCGCATACCGCCGACAGAGCGGTGTCCTTTTAGGTTTTCAAGGCCGGACTTTGTCGCTTCTTTGACAAATTTATCGTCAAGCTCTTCGCTGCCTGTAACAAAAGTGACATTCATCATAGACCTGTCTTCTTTGACTGCTGTTCCTCTAAATAATTTGGAATTATCAAGGAAATCGTATAAATAATCTGCTTTTTCCTCGTTTAGTTTTTGTATCGCTTTAACGCCGCCAAGGTCCTTAAGCCACTCAAAGCCGAGCTTCGCCATATAAATGCCATAGGTCGGCGGTGTGTTATACATTGAATCATTATCAACATAAGTTTTATAATTCATCATTACAGGTACGTTATTAGGCGTGCCAGTTACAAGATCCTCACGTATGATAACTATGCACAAACCTGCCGGACCGATATTCTTTTGTGCGCCGGCATAAATTATGCCGTAATCACTTACATTATATTCTTCTGATAAAATACTGCTCGACATATCAGTTACCAAAGGCACGCCGTTTGTTTGCGGCGGTGTTCTAAACCTTGTACCATATATTGTGTTGTTTGTGGTGATGTGGAAATAGTCCGCATCCTTGTTGAATTTTGACGAATCAATTTCGGGTATGTAGCTGAAAACTTTATCCTCGCTGGATGCAACTACGTTTATCTCACCGAAACGCTTAGCTTCTTGTATCGCTTTTTTTGCGAACTCGCCGCTGCATATATAATCTGCTTTTCCTTTTTTCATCAGGTTAAGCGGAACCATAGAAAATTGCAGGCTCGCGCCGCCCTGTATAAACAACACCTTATAATTATTAGGTATGCTCATAAGCTCGCGGAGAAGTTTTTCAGCATCCTGTATTATTTCGAGATACATTTTTGAGCGATGGCTCATTTCCATTACAGACATTCCCGTATTCTTGTAGCATACAAGCTCCTTCTGCGCTTTCTCAAGCACTGCGAGCGGCAACGCCGAAGGTCCGGGTGAAAAATTATAAACTCTTTCCATTAAATAAATCCTCCTTTTTATTTGCAATAGAATGTTAAAATTTCATCAATTATAATATTAATCCCATGTATAAGTCAATCAGGCAATCGGAAATAATTAATTTCCCGTTTTAAATAATTTTTATACCGTACATTTTAAGCCATATGTTTATTTGTACAAAATACGCCGCAATCTGCGGCGCGGCCGCCTGTGTGCCGTACCAAGGCTGGTACCCATCCTCGTCTAGCAGCTTTTCCAGCACTTTTTTATCGACAAAATCCAAAAGAGGTTCATTTGGATTAATTATAATTTCCTTAAGCATTTCCATAATTTTTTGAAAAAACCCGGTGTTATAAGTTTTTTGTTCAAACCTGCCCTCCAGCAAAGTACCTTTTAAAACATCGCAAAGCAAGCTCTTGTCCTTTCCGTTATAATTTTTATATTCAACCGGTATGTTGTATAGATATTCAACCAAACGGTAATCGCAGAAAGGTGTGCGTATGTTTACTCCTGTATGCCGCCCTATACTCTCGTTACGCTCTAACAAGCTTCTCACATACCAATCTGTGTTAATCTTAAACTTAAACCGTTCCATACGTTCAGCTTCTGTTTCATCTTCCAATGTTTCAGCACTGTTTATTGTTTGATTATATTTTCTTCGCACATAGTCCTCCGGTTTAATGACATCCCACAATTCACGCTTTGCAAATTTTTCGCGGTATTTTATATTGCTTACTAGCGTAAAATTTGAACCTTGAAAAAGTTCGCAGGCACAATCCCCCGACAATATATCTGAGGTATGCTCTTTAACTTTACGGCAATATATAAGCAAAACACTACTTTCGTACGCCATGCCGGGCATCCCGCATGCTTCAACCGTTTCGGCAAGCGCGTTCTCAAATTCTTCCGGTTCTGCTTCAAATGAATAATAATCTTCTGCCGGAACATCATGCTTTTGCCTGCATTTTATAGAATCTTCCAATAAGTTCCGCGCCGTATCTATTGTTTCGGCGTATGTATGCGGATGCCTTCGCGCCCTTAACTTCCAATATTGTTTTATGCTTAAGCCCTTATCCGCATTAAATCTAGCAAAGTGACCCGGTTTAAGCTCGTTTACTGCTCTTATTACCCCATAACCCGGCGTCCTGCCCGGCCCGATCAATATAAGCTCCGCCATGCCGCGCTTGTCTATTTCGGGGGTTAAACTTGATTTATGCAAAACTGTTTTTATATCTGAAGCGAATACAAAAAGACCATTAGAAATATAATAAAATAACGGCTTTACCCCTAATCTGTCCCTTGCTATAAATAAGCTTTGTTCCCTTTCATCCCATACCGCGAACGCGAAAATACCATTAAAACGCTCTAAGCAGCCTTCTCCCCATTCAAGATACGCATGCAGCGCAACTTCCGAATCCGAAAAATTACCGGGTATATTAAGCTTGCAGCAAAGCTCCTCTTTGTTGTATATCTCCCCGTCATATAACATGCTAATTTCATGTTCTCCCCGCATTATGACAGCGTGTCTAACCTCCGCGTCAAATACTGTTCCGCTGTTAAAATCAATTTTCCCTGTTATCCGGCACATATAAACCTCCAAATTGTTTCCACATACCTACGATTATGCTGGGAAATGCTTTAAAATTCATAAAAAAAGAAACGCTTCATAAAAACGCTTCTTTTACAATCACTTAATATCTATTGTCAAACACTCTAGTCGATTTTTTTTCGCTTCGCGGGAGCTCGCCCATGCCCACAGCCTTCGCGTTAGGTTTAAGCCCAACGTACGTTTTAATATCAGTTTCGACAATCTTTTCAAGAGTTCTACGGGACTCTTGTGATTCAATTTTGGTTTCGAAAAACAGCGTCACAATGTCCTTGCCGCCAAGATGATCTATCATTACCTGATATTCGCTGCTTACTCCGTCTATTTTCGCCAAGGTTTCTTCGACTAACCCCGGATATATAATCACACCCTTGACTTTAACCATATCATCCGAGCGGCCTAAAATTGTATCAATGCGCGGATAATCAAGCCCACATCCGCACTTGCCGGGGATTATCCGTGTAAGGTCGTGCGTGCGGTAACGTATTAACGGCGCACCTTCTTTACGCAGCGTTGTTATGACAAGCTCGCCGGATTCTCCATCAGGTTTAATTTCGCCCGTTTTAGGGTCGATTATTTCAAGATATAAAAAGTCATCCCATATATGCATACCGCATTCATAATCACAGCTAACGCCTATACCAGGTCCGTAAATTTCCGTAAGCCCATATATATCGTACAGCTTAACGCCAAGCTCGCCCGCGATACGCGCCCGCATTTTTTCGCCCCAACGTTCCGAGCCGATAACACCCTTCTTAAGATGTATCTTATCTTTTACGCCGCGTTTTTCAATTTCCTCGGCAAGCAACAACGCGTATGACGAGGTTGCGCAGAGAACGGTTGATTTTAAATCTATCATCATTTTTATCTGTTTATCAGTATTACCCGGGCCCATAGGAATTGTCATCGCTCCAAGAAGCTCCGCGCCAAGCTGGAAGCCAATCCCTGCCGTCCATAACCCGTAACCCGGCGTTATATGTATCCTGTCAAGGCAATTAATTCCCGCGGTTTCGTAGCAGCGGCGAAACATAAACGCCCAATCGTCAACATCCCTTTGCGTGTATGGGATTATTACCGGCGTGCCGGTCGTACCCGAGGATGAATGTATACGAATGATTTTTTCGTCTGGCGCTGCTTGAAGCCCAAGTGGATATGCATTGCGTAATTCGTTTTTATCCGTGAACGGAAGCTTTTGGAAATCCTCAAAATTATTTATAGAATCAACATCAATATCCTTAAAATAATTTTTATAAAATTCGCCGTTCATTGCGTATTTAATTGCTTTTTTTATTTCATTAAGCCTATCTACGTTCATTAAAAACTATCCTCTCATCATGTATAATTCCTGCCCCGTTTTAAACGCGGCAAGGTTCATTTCTAAAAAACGCTTAGGCGTTTTATCTTTTATAATACGCTCCATGTCCTCATGCCCGAACGGAAAAACGCCGCTCTTTACCCCCGCTCCCAGCAGCGCTATGTTTAATGCCTTCGCACCGCATTCCGCAATCAGTTTTTGTCCGTTTATAATAACAAGCTTTTTTATGTTAGCTTGCAAATAATCCGTCATCGAAAATGTATTGTACGCTCCGGCGACAGGGGTAACCTGACGGTCGCAGGCTATCATTATGCCGTCCCTGCTTAAATAATTAATCATTCTTACCGCTTCCGCCGGTTCAAAGGCTATTATTATATCCGCCATACCATTCGGCACCAACGGCGAGCTTATGCTGCCGCCCATCCTTATATGGCTGACAACCGAACCACCGCGTTGCGCCATACCTATCGTTTCCGTAGTGCGGACGCTTAACCCCTTGCTCATCGCCGCCATCGCGACAAGTTTCGACGCAAGGACGGTACCCTGTCCGCCTATACCGGTTATTATACAGTTTGTCAATTTAATACCTCCTTGCAGTCCGGTTGCATGATGGCTTTAAACGCGCATAATTGAGCACAAAGCCCGCAGCCTGTGCAAAGTGCGGCTTCAACAAAGGCTTTATCGCCATTCATTTTAATAGCCGGACAGCCTGTTTTGCTTACGCATATTTTACACCCGACGCATTTTTCACTTTCGACCGAACATACGCCATCAGCCTTAGAAACAGCAACACAAGGCGCTTCGAATAAAATCACGCGTACGCCCTTTTTATCCATAACCGATTTAACCGCCGATTTAGCCGCGTTAAAATCGAATGGATTTACACATACCAATTTTGAAACTCCTATGGCCTCAATTATTTTTTTTATACTTATCTTTTTACTTATATCACCAGATACTGTTTTACCTGTCCCGGGATGCGGCTGCCCGCCTGTCATGGCGGTTGTTGCGTTATCTAGTATTACGATAATTATATTGGCATCGTTATAGACAGCGTTTATTAATCCTGCGATACCTGTGTGGAAGAAGGTCGAATCACCGATAAAAGCAAAATTTAATGTATCCCGCTCTATCCTGTTTAATCCCTGCGCGATTGTTATACCCGCGCCCATGCAAAGACATGTATCAACCATATCGAGCGGTGGTGCGTTGCCAAGCGTGTAACAGCCTATATCGCCTGAGAAAACTGCCTTTTTGCCTTTAGCGGCTTCTTTAACGGCGAGAAAGGAAGCCCTATGCGGACATCCCGCGCAAAGCACCGGCGGACGCACCGGAAGCGGCGGAGCAGGCATGGCGGAAGTTTTCTCCCAAATTTCAGATTCCCCCAGAAATACTCTTACTGTATTTATTATGAAATCAATATTATTTTCTCCCGCAACAGGGATAGTTCCGTCGAGTTTCCCTTTTATCAAAATATTAATATTAAGCTCGCCGCATAATGTTATAAGCTCATTTTCTATAACCGGGTCAAGCTCTTCTAAAACGAGCACTTCATCAAGTCCATGCAAAAAATCGGCGGCAAGCTTTTTAGGAAACGGATAAGCCGATATTTTTAGCAGCCTGCATTTAGCGGATACTCCGTCTAAAGCCTCGTTTAAATAAGCCCAGCTAACTCCTCCGGCCGCTATACCTTTTTTCGATGTATCCCCATCAGCAGTATTAATATTGTATTTATAAGAAGCTAACTCAAAGCTTATACTTTTAAGCTCTTTTTCAATCTCTATATGGCTTGCATAAGAAAGCTTCGGAAAAATAACCCGCTTACCGTCCTTTACAAAACCCTCCGGTTCTTTTACCGGAAGCCTCGGCAGTTCTTCCACCGATGCATAACTGTGACATACGCGCGTCGTTGGCCTAAATATAACCGGTCGGCCGTATCTCTCCGAATATTCAAAGGCATCGGCAATCATAAGATACGCTTCCTCCGGCGTAGAAGGGTCAAACACGGCAAGCTTCGCAAATTTGCCGAAATGCCGCGTGTCCTGCTCTGTCTGTGAGGATATGGGCCCTGGGTCGTCAGCGACCACCACCACTATACCGCCTTTTATGCCTATATAATTCAAGCTCATAAGAGGATCAGAAGCCACATTAAGCCCCACCTGTTTCATGGTAACCATTGTGCGGGCTCCCGCAAACGCCGCTCCTGCTGCTACCTCTAACGCGCTTTTTTCATTTACAGACCATTCGGCGTATATACTGCCATCATTATATTTAACAACCGTTTCTAAAATTTCTGTCGAGGGCGTTCCTGGATAACCTGTTACAACCTTTACTCCCGCACGTATAGCTCCCAAGGCTATCGCCTCGTTACCCATCAGAAGTTTCATAATTAGACACCATCCCTGTTGATAATAACATTTTATTGCAGTATATCAGAAAAATTGCATAAAAAAAACCCTGTCTGTTAAACAGAAGCGTTTTTCAATAAATTTACATATAATATAATATAAATCGGGAAACCCAGGAGGTTTTATATGAGCTTAGCCTTTAATAAAAAAGAAATGGAGGAGCTTCAATCCTGCGCCGGTAAATACGCGTTTTATTATGATACGGACACAATTTGGCGCGGCAAATATGAGGCGGAAATTAGAAAAGAACAAGCCGAAAAAGAACTTTTAAAAAAGCAAATCGAAGAGCAAAAAAAATAGTTGCGAATCCTTATACAAAATCATACGCGCCATGACATTGGCGCGTATATTTTTTTATATAAACCTCTTTTCAACGAAGGCATATAGCATTATACTGTATACATTGGCTAATTATATTAAACGGAGGCGTTTTTCAATGGGTACGCAAAATTTATATGTTGTATTAACACGCAGCAATACGATACTTTCTAATTGTATCAAATTTATCAAAGACGATGAATACACTCACGCCGCTTTATCACTAGATATAAATTTGCAATATATGTTCAGCTTTGGCCGAAGATATGCCAATAACCCATTTTACGGATGCTTTAAGCGTGAGCATTTAAACGAAGGGCTGTATGCCCGGTGTAAAAACCTTCCCGGAATTATCCTAGAACTGCCGGTATCGACAGAGGCATTTCTCCAAGCCAAGGATATCATTGAGGATTTTTTGTTAAACGGTCATTTATATGAATATAACTATGCGGGGCTGCTCACAGGCTTGCTAGGCTTAAGCTGCCATATAAAAAATCATTTTCTCTGCTCGGAATTTGTTTATTATGTACTTAACCAATGTGGTGTATGTGATTTAAATATTCCCCGAAGCCTTGTCCGCCCGCAGGATTTATTAACCCTTGACAGCAAGGTTGTTTTTAAAGGAAATTTAAAACAGTATGCACAATGCCAGCCTGCTTATAGTGAGCCACTGCAAATATTAAAAATAGCTTTGCAAAAATAAACTTTGGTAAAGGTAAATATATAAAACGGCGCAGATTCCTCTGCGCCGTTTTGTAATCCTGTTTATTAACCTTTAACCGCAGAATAATATTCCGTACACATAAGCAAAAATGCGCCCATGCCATGAAGATCGTTCTGCACTGTCGGGCGGTTAAGATAAAATTCATAATTACCAACGCCCGTTCCTACGCAAACATTTGCGACAATCAAGTCGTCCCCTTCGAATTTTAAGGAGTTTATTACGCCTTCATAGCCCTTATGCATGTATTTTTCATAACTCTTGTCGACAACACCTGTTCTAACCGCCTTGGCAATAGAATATGTAAATAACGATGAGCAGGAGGTTTCAAGCCAGTTCTTAGGGTCGTCCCCGCGGTCCACAACCTGATACCACATACCTGTTTTTTCATCTTGATATTTTATAACCGCATTAAGAATATCTCTTTCCGCATCAATAAATTCCTGACGCCTTGGGTGGTCCTTTGGTAAATAATCCAGTATGTCAAGAATCGAAACTGTATACCAGCCTATCGCACGTCCCCAATGTATTGAAGAAAGCCCTGTTTCCTTATCCGCCCAATCAACAACCTTGGAATCATCCCATGCATGGCGCAGAAGCCCTGTATCGGCAGCGGTCATGTTTCTACGCATAAGATTCATGTTTTGATAAATTACCTCATAAAAATACGGCTTGTCAAATTTTTTGGCATACATAACCATATAAGGCCCTATCATATACAGCGTGTCTAACCACATCTGGTTTTGGCGGAAAAATTTATGCCAAAAGCCGCCCTGTGCATTTTTCGGCCACATATCGACACATGGCGCAAATTTATCAAGAACTTTTTTATAACGCTCGTCGCCTGTCTTTTCATAAAGATGGAAGAGCATTATACAAGGCTGCATATCATCGAACTGTTGAAGGTCGCAATGTGAAACCTCGCCGTCCGCATCCACATAATAATCTACCCAAGCCTTGATGTAATTGTAGTACTTTTCATCGCCGGAATTAAAATACGTGCGTTCCATGCCTGATAAAAATACCCCTTGATGATAATGAAACCTGTCTTTCGGCGGAAGCTCTTCAACAGTAAATTTCCGCATCAACGTATCGCAGCCCATTTTTGCATAATCTAAAGCCGTCAATTTTTCATTAGACATAATAAATCGCTCCTTTTATTATATAATTAATTTATTCTATAATAGCCGCTGTGCGTTTTGCCAGCTCCGATATTTTAACGATTCCGAAACCGTCCACGCCTGATTTCAAGGTGTCGTTAAGCGGTTTTATCCATTTATCGGGTAATTGCTTCGCACCAAGGAAAACCCCCACTATACTGCCTGCGGTTGCAGCGTTGCAATCCGTATCAAAACCTTGCTCTATGGAAATTCCGAGTGTTTTTTCCAAATCAGCTTCGCCGTAAAGCAACGCAACGCATACTATCATGGCGTTTGATATTGTATGGCACCAATGATGCCCGTCATATTCATCATATATCGCTGTTACGCGGCCAAGCGCTTCGGTATATGTAATATTTTCTTTTTTCCAAGCCAAAACATTGCTTATAGCTTCGTATAGTCTGGATTTTTTTGGTATTTGTTCTAATCCTGTTCGTATCGCTTCTTCGATACTTTCTGCTGTAAAAGCCGCAGATATTATTGCCGCCATAAGCATTTCGCCGTAAATCCCGTTTTTAACATGAGATATCGAAGCATCGCGAAACGCCATATCTGCTGCATTCTCAGGCGAATACGGGTTTATATAGCCAAATATGTCGGCGCGTATCTGCGCGCCTATCCATTCGCGGAAAACGTTATAATGTATCGCCGATTCTGGTGGAAAAACAGCGTTTACTATATTTCTGT
Source organism: Holotrichia oblita (assembly GCA_023690525.1). Lineage (NCBI taxonomy): Eukaryota > Metazoa > Arthropoda > Insecta > Coleoptera > Scarabaeidae > Holotrichia > Holotrichia oblita. The sequence goes on along the minus strand of JALQSN010000151.1, from coordinate 3,201 downwards.
ATGCCTCGCGCTCTGCTGTGCAGGTATGCAGTATAGACAGGTTCATAAGCCATGTTTCGGCCACGTTCTCAGGAGTAAAACCTCGCCCGTAGGTTTCGATAAGTTTTAAGCCAATGACTGTGTAATTAGTATCATCGTCCTCAGGCATATAGCTGATGTTATTGATCCAGCTTGTTTTTGTTGCGCCGTAAGCGCGTTTATTATTGTTAACATCGTATTTTGCTTTAATTTCTTCGCTGATTTCAGAGGATATGTAATAATTTACGGGGTAATTTCCGGTTTCTTTTAATAAGCCTTTAATACGTGCGCTTAACCAGCCTTCGATAGGCTGCCCGAGCAGGCATCCCGCGCAACGCGCAAGCCAACCGCCATAAATTTTATCGTAAAGCTCTTCTTCGGTAAGCCTTTTTGTTATGGCTTTTTGATTTTTCGGTCTTTCTTTCAAAATCGATTCAATATCCGAAGGCTCTACAAATTTATAATCAGCCGCTACAGGAGCATTTTGCAAAGCATCATATATTTCTCTAGCTTTCTGCTCTTTTTCTGGGAGGCCATTTTCCATTTCTATTAATTCTTCAACAGCTTTCCTGTAAGCGGAAACATCTTTACCTTCGTCGGCGCTCTGGCTCAATTCTGTTTTAATATTACAACTAAGATAAAACCATGAAGGCTTCATTAATCACATCCCCTTTTTGAAAATTATATCTATATATTAACATAACAAGCAACACTATGTATAGTAAATAAACTTCAAAATGATACTTTTTTTCATTGGAAATTCAGAAGGTTCAACTGTATTTCCCATGAAAAAAAGTTACTTCTCATGTTTATTTACTGTAAATGCGGTGCTAAAATTTCAATCTACTTATAAGAAAATCTTGTAAAACGGGCCGTTGAACCTTGCCCTGCTGCATAAAGCGCAAGAAAAGTCCCTGTAAACCCAAGCTCGTGCGCTTCGGTCGAAACATGCCTTGTCAGCCCGCTACCCAAATATGTTAAAGCACCGTCCATACACGCATAAAAGCCATATGACAATTTGTCGGCTTTTATCCTTAACGTTAATTTGCAAACGTTTATCGGTAGCTTTGTTTCTATATGATATATATCTCCCAGTACTTTTCTTAAGCATAAAAAAACTTGATTGTTTTCTTTTGTAACAAAAAAATCTATATGCGCGTCATGCTTATAAAAAATAGAAATACCAGCCTCGCCGCCGTTGTTTATTTCTTCAAGTTCCATATCAACTTCTGCTTCACAGTCGAAATCCTTTTGCCGTATTCCCAAAAACGCAGGGTTTGCCATTTCAAACAGGCTGTAGGAGTTACCCGTTAAAGACAACCCTCTTTCATCGAACGAATAACATTCAATATCGGGATTGCGTAAATAAACCCAATTTAAATCAATGCCGTTCTTAAAATCCGTTTCATATGCCGCGATATTATTTTGTGCTACACTTTCATAAACCGAAAGCTTCATTTCTGTTTCGACCGGTTTCCCGCCATTTATCACCGGCCAGCCATCGCGCCATTCCACCGGAGCTAAAAATGTTTCTCGACCCAAATGATGAAAATATTGATGCGTCTGCCGATAACCTAAAAATACCGCCCACCACAAGCCGTTTTCATCCTCTATTAAATCAGCGTGCCCTGTTGCCTGTATCGGATGCCCTTTTAAATTTTTATGAGTTAAAATCGGATTGAAAGGGCAAGCCTCATATGTACCGTAAAGCTCCCTGCTTCTGGCTATAGTAACCATATGTCCAAGCTCTGTGCCGCCCTCGGCAATAAGCTGATAGTACCACCCGTCAACCTTATATATATGCGGCGCCTCAGGAGCACAACCGCCCGTGCCGCCCCAAACCGCTTTGGGCTCGCTTAAAAATTTACCCGTCTTAAGATCTATGGGAGCCATTCTAAAACCGGCGTTTGGTTTGCTTCTATCTCTATCGTTTGATATAAAATGCGCCGTACCATCATCATCAAAAAATAACGAAGGGTCTATACCTCCCTGCTCCACTAAAACAGGTTCTGACCATTCTCCCGAAGGGTCGTCGGTATAAACATAAAAATTTCCTATCTTTGTCGTATTAGTTGTTACCATATAAAATAAATTATCAAACGGGTTATAACGAATCGTCGGAGCATATATCCCCTTAGAGCTTTTTATTTTTTCTAAATCAAGCTGGCTCTTTCTTGTCAGACAGTGTCCTATTTGCTTCCAGTTTACAAGATCGGTCGAATGAAAAACGGGAACGCCGGGAAAAAATTCAAACGTGCTTGTAACTAGGTAATAATCCTTACCTTTGCGGCAAATACTTGGGTCAGGATAAAATCCGGATATAATAGGATTTTTGTAATGCATGGTTATTCATCCTCTCTCTTAAAAATTAATAAATTCATTATATCAAAAAACGCTTAATAGTAGATACTCTCTATCTTTGCAAACTTGTCTTATAATTTTTAGTTATACCAATTTCGACTTTATATCTTCTATGATTTTATCAAAAACCTGCTCCCGCTCTCCAGATGTATCATAAAGCGTAAAACCGTAGTTCATTAAATAATCAGTAAATTCTCGATTCCATTTAACAAGCATTTTGCTAAAATCTCTTAATTCAGCATCATCGAAACTATATGTCCATTCATCTTCTGTATCGTATTTCCTTAAATCGTTGAAAAATTCATCAGATGTTTTATTATTTTGCACCAATCCAATTAGAATAAAACTGTTTTTCAATTCTTCTATCCCATACGTTTTCAGAATAGACGATATTATCTCAAAATCATAATGCCCGCCTTCCAACACGAACCTATTACCTTTTACGGCGTGCGTACGCAGGTTTAAATCATCAGCATAGCCTTGACCGGATGAAAGCATACCAAGATAATGACCAAGGAATGGTGCTATATTAACTGTGGCTTCCTCATAATTCCAAGCAATCCTAATATTTAATTGCGGATATGCTCTTCCAAACGCGGTCATAAGTTTATCAAGATTGATAACAAAGTAATTTAATTCTTCGTTTATTTTTCGCGCTAATGTTGTTTTTCCATTTCTACCCACGCCTGCAATGATTATGTTTTCATTAATAACGCCTCCCAAATTTGTAATTTTCGTTTTCGCAAGCAGGGTTTCCGGCTCGCCGAAAACTCAGCTTGTTGGGAAGTTTCCCAAGCCATTTCCGAAAACTTAAATCGATTT